>CM072229.1:48925012-48980012 GCA_036851935.1 Coregonus suidteri | reverse complement strand
TCTCTGTAATGTCCAGACAACTCTAATGATCTTCTCTCTCTCTGTAATGTCCAGACAACTCTAATGATCTTCTCTCTCTGTAATGTCCAGACAGCTCTAATGATCTTTCTCTCTCTCTGTAATGTCCAGACAGCTCTAATGATTTTCTCTCTCTCTGTAATGTCCAGACAGCTCTAATGCTCTTCTCTCTCTGTAATGTCCAGACAGCTCTAATGCTCTTCTCTCTCTCTGTAATGTCCAGACAGCTCTAATGCTCTTCTCTCTCTGTAATGTCCAGACAGCTCTAATGATCTTCTCTCTCTCTGTAATGTCCAGACAACTCTAATGATCTTCTCTCTCTGTAATGTCCAGACAACTCTAATGATTTTCTCCTCTCTGTAATGTCCAGACAGCTCTAATGATCTTCTCTCTCTCTGTAATGTCCAGACAACTCTAATGATCTTCTCTCTCTCTGTAATGTCCAGACAACTCTAATGGTCTTCTCTCTCTGTAATGTCCAGACAGCTCTAATGATCTTCTCTCTCTCTGTAATGTCCAGACAGCTCTAATGATCTTCTCTCTCTGTAATGTCCAGACAACTCTAATGATCTTCCTCTCTCTCTGTAATGTCCAGACAAACTCTAATGATCTTCTCTCTCTCTGTAATGTCCAGACAACTCTAATGTTCTTCTCTCTCTCTGTAATGTCCAGACAACTCTAATGCTCTCTCTCTCTCTCTGTAATGTCCAGACAGCTCTAATGATCTCTCTCTCTCTGTAATGTCCAGACAACTCTAATGCTCTTCTCTCTCTGTAATGTCCAGACAACTCTAATGCTTCTTCTCTCTCTCTGTAATGTCCAGAGAACTCTAATGATCTTCTCTCTCTCTGTAATCCAGACAGCTTTCTCTTCTCTCTCTGTAATGTCCAGACAGCTCTAACGTTCTTCTCTCTCTGTAATGTCCAGACAACTCTAATGATTTTCTCTCTCTCTGTAATGTCCAGACAACTCTGATGTTCTTCTCTCTCTGTAATGTCCAGACAGCTCTAATGATCTTCTCTCTCTGTAATGTCCAGACAACTCTAATGATCTTCTCTCTCTGTAATGTCCAGACAACTCTAATGTCTTCTCTCTCTGTAATGTCCAGACAACTCTAATGATCTCTCTCTCTGTAATGTCCAGACAGCTCTAATGATCTTCTCTCTCTCTGTAATGTCCAGACAACTCTAATGATTTTCTCTCTCTCTGTAATGTCCAGACAGCTCTAATGATCTTCTCTCTCTGTAATGTCCAGACAACTCTAATGATTTTCTCTCTCTCTGTAATGTCCAGACAGCTCTAATGATCTTCTCTCTCTGTAATGTCCAGACAACTCTAATGCTCTTCTCTCTCTGTAATGTCCAGACAACTCTAATGATCTTCTCTCTCTGTAATGTCCAGACAGCTCTAATGATCTTCTCTCTCTGTAATGTCCAGACAACTCTAATGGTCTTCTCTCTCTGTAATGTCCAGACAACTCTAATGATTTTCTCTCTCTGTAATGTCCAGACAGCTCTAATGCTTTTCTCTCTCTGTAATGTCCAGACAACTCTAATGATTTTCTCTCTCTCTGTAATGTCCAGACAGCTCTAATGATCTTCTCTCTCTCTGTAATGTCCAGACAAGCTCTAATGATCTTCTCTCTCTCTGTAATGTAATGTCCAGACAACTCTAATGATTTTCTCTCTCTCTGTAATGTCCAGACAGCTCTAATGATCTTCTCTCTCTCTGTAATATCCAGACAGATCTAATTCTCTTCTCTCTCTGTAATGTCCAGACAGCTCTAATGCTCTTCTCTCTCTGTAATGTCCAGACAACTCTAATGATCTTCTCTCTCTCTGTAATGTCCAGACAGCTCTAATGATCTTCTCTCTCTCTGTAATGTCCAGACAGCTCTAATGCTCTTCTCTCTCTGTAATGTCCAGACAACTCTAATGATCTTCTCTCTCTGTAATGTAATGTCCAGACAACTCTAATGATTTTCTCCCTCTCTGTAATGTCCAGACAGCTCTAATGATCTTCTCTCTCTCTGTAATGTCCAGACAACTCTAATGATCTTCTCTCTCTCTGTAATGTCCAGACAACTCTAATGGTCTTCTCTCTCTGTAATGTCCAGACAGCTCTAATGATCTTCTCTCTCTCTGTAATATCCAGACAGCTCTAATTCTCTTCTCTCTCTGTAATGTCCAGACAGCTCTAATGCTCTTCTCTCTCTGTAATGTCCAGACAACACTAATGATCTTCTCTCTCTCTGTAATGTCCAGAGAACTCTAATGTTCTTCTCTCTCTCTGAAATGTCCAGAGAACTCTAATGCTCTCTTCTCTCTCTGTAATGTCCAGACAACTCTGATGATCTTCTCTCTCTGTAATGTCCAGACAGCTCTAATGCTCTTCTCTCTCTGTAATGTCCAGACAACTCTAATGTTCTTCTCTCTCTCTGAAATGTCCAGAGAACTCTAATGCTCTCTTCTCTCTCTGTAATGTCCAGACAACTCTAATGCTCTTCTCTCTCTCTGTAATGTTTGGGATTTCAGCATGATTGCTAAGGATTACGCAGCTTTTGGGTTGAATACAGTATTATGATTGAGTGGAATCGCTTACCTAAATCCACTACACTGCCACTATGTTCACTAGGACATTCACTAGGGACACTTGATTGCATACTTGCCCACCACTGTCTCCTGTCCTCTGATAGCACCACGTTGGCATGAACAGAACAATGATTAAACCAGCAACATCTCTGGTAAACATCTGATACTACACACTAGGATGGAGGGGACAGCCGTGACAAGCAACACGGAATACCACACACAAGACACAAATGAGTTTATAGGACACACAGATATTTAACAGAGCAATGCTACATCTACGACACCACAGGAGGATGGGGAGGGGACTAGCATCTAGAATGACAATGAGATAAGGTTTTAGTTTATTTTCATAAAATAAGATTCTGGAGTCCCACTTCATAAAGGTCAACTTTATTGTCACTAGTGCACAACTGTATACAATGTTAAAAAGTGTAGAGAGTCTCTGGGAAAGAGAGTAGATGGTGAAATGGGTATCAGAGCCCAGTGAGTGTCAAAAGGAACATCAAGACGAGACCGTAGTGTCCACCGTGTTATGGATGGAGACCGTAGTGTCCACCGTGTTATGGATGGAGACCGTAGTGTCCAACGTGTTATGGATGGAGACCGTAGTATCCAACGTGCTATGGATGGAGACCGTAGTATCCAACGTGTTATGGATGGAGACCGTAGTATCCAACGTGTTATGGATGGAGACCGTAGTATCCAACGTGTTATGGATGGAGACCGTAGTATCCAACGTGTTATGGATGGAGACCGTAGTATCCAACGTGTTATGGATGGAGACCGTAGTGTCCAACGTGTTATGGATGGAGACCGTAGTGTCCAACGTGTTATGGATGGAGACCGTAGTGTCCAACGTGTTATGGATGGAGACCGTAGTATCCGACGTGTTATGGATGGAGACCGTAGTATCCGACGTGTTATGGATGGAGACCGTAGTATCCGACGTGTTTATGGAGACCGGTATGGTTATGGAGACCGTAGTATCCGACGTGTTATGGATGGAGACCGTAGTATCCAACGTGTTATGGATGGAGACCGTAGTATCCAACGTGTTATGGATGGAGACCGTAGTATCCAACGTGTTATGGATGGAGACCGTAGTATCCAACGTGTTATGGATGGAGACCGTAGTATCCAACGTGTTATGGATGGAGACCGTAGTATCCAACGTAGTATCCAACGTGTTATGGATGGAGACCGTAGTATCCAACGTGTTATGGATGGAGACCGTAGTATCCAAATGGAGACCGTATCCAACGTGTTATGGATGGCGACCGTAGCATCCAACGTGTTATGGATGGAGACCGTAGTATCCAACGTGTTATGGATGGAGACCGTAGTATCCAACGTGTTATGGATGGAGACCGTAGTATCCAACGTGCTATGGATGGAGACCGTAGTATCCAACGTGTTATGGATGGAGACCGTAGACCGTAGTATCCAACGTGTTATGGATGGAGACCGTAGTATCCAACGTGTTATGGATGGAGACCGTAGTATCCAACGTGTTATGGATGGAGACCGTAGTATCCAACGTGTTATGGATGGAGACCGTAGTATCCAACGTGTTATGGATGGAGACCGTAGTATCCAACGTGTTATGGATGGGACCGTAGTATCCAACGTGCTATGGATGGAGACCGTAGTATCCAACGTGTTATGGATGGAGACCGTAGTATCCAACGTGTTATGGATGGAGACCGTAGTATCCAACGTGTTATGGATGGAGACCGTAGTATCCAACGTGTTATGGATGGAGACCGTAGTATCCAACGTGTTATGGATGGAGACCGTAGTATCCAACGTGTTATGGATGGAGACCGTAGTATCCAACGTGTATGGATGGAACCGTGTATCCCAATGTTATGGATGGAGACTGTAGTATCCAACGTGTTATGGATGGACGATCCCATAGCATCCAACGTTATGGATGGAGACCGTAGTATCCAACGTGTTATGGATGGAGACCGTAGTATCCAACGTGCTATGGATGGAGACCGTAGTATATCCAACGTGTTATGGATGGAGACCGTAGTATCCAACGTGTTATGGATGGAGACCGTAGTATCCAACATGTTATGGAAATAAGTGAGTGAAAAGGGGAAAGAGCAACAAGTAAAGTTGTTGAATTTACAACTAGCATATTCTGGGACCTGGCTAACAGTAAGTGTCACAATGCTCAAAGTACTAATGTGTCCCAGAATAATGTATTTATACAGTTTTACTGCTGTTATTACTTTATTAAGATTATATTACTACTGTTATTACTTAATTACAGTATTACTACTGTTATTAATCATTATTATTTGATTAAGTACTTTACTTAAGACGGTCAGTTGCTTTAGAGGGAGTGATGTCCGCCTGCTACAGTCTTGTCTGCTGTGAGTGATGTCTGCCTGCTACAGTCTTGTCTGCTGTGAGTGATGTCTGCCTGCTACGGTCTTGTCTGCTGTGAGTGATGTCTGCCTGCTACGGTCTTGTCTGCTGTGAGTGATGTCTGCCTGCTACGGTCTTGTCTGCTGTGAGTGATGTATGCCTGCTACAGTCTTGTCTGCTGTGAGTGATATCCGCCTGCTACGGTCTTGTCTGCTGTGAGTGATGTCTGCCTGCTATGGTCTTGTCTGCTGTGAGTGATGTGCTACTGCCTGCTAGTGATGTCTTGTCTGCTGTGCTGTGAGTGATGTCTGCCTGCTACAGTCTTGTCTGCTGTGAGTGATATCTGCCTGCTACTGCTACGAGTGATGTCTGCCTGCTACAGTCTTGTATTCTGTGAGTGATGTCTGCCTGCTACGGTCTTGTCTGCTGTGAGTGATATCCGCCTGCTACAGTCTTGTCTGCTGTGAGTGATGCTGTGAGTGATATCTGCCTGCTACAGTCTTGTATGCTGTGAGTGATATGCTGCTACGGTCTTGTATGCTGTGAGTGATATCTGCCTGCTACGGTCTTGTCTGCTGTGAGTGATGTCTGCCTGCTACAGTCTTGTATGCTGTGAGTGATGTCTGCCGGGTGAAATGTTAAAAGTAGGTAGCAGTGAGAGAGTGAGGTGAGGGTACATACAGTACATAGTGCAACAGCCAGAAAGCATGAACACCACAGCCTGAGCCCTGGGTTAGCCTCTTGGACATGCAATGGAACCAAGCCCGGCCACATATGGTGACACCAGCCGTTGAGACTAGAACACACAAGCCTGGCCTATAGACCCATGAGTTTAAGACTAGCGAACACAATGTATTACAATACACAGAGTGTACAAAACATTAAGGATACCTGCTCTGAACAGGTGAATCCAGGTTGATAGCTATGATCACTTATTAAATCCTCTTCAAATCAGTGTAGATGAAGGGGAGGAGACAGGTTAAAGAAGGATTTCTAAGCCTTGAGACAATTTAAACATGGATTGTGTATGTGTGCCATTCAGAGGGTGAATGGGCAAGACAAAATATTTAAGTGCATTTGAACGGGGTATGGTAGTAGATAAGACAGTGCTTAGAATGCCTGACAGGGTTGTCTTTGCCTGCAGTGATCCAGTAACCAACACTAAAGTACCCTCGTACTGTCCCCTCACACTACCTGGAAGTCATCAATTCATTCGAGTAAAAACAACATTGAGTGACACTCAATAATTGTGTTATTATTTGCAGTTTTATACAAATGTAGGACCATGTTAAGAAATAGAAACAATATCATAAAACAACACAATAGATAATAAATACCACACAGTGCATTCGGAAAGTATTCAGACCCCTTCCCTTTTTCCACATTTTTGTTACGTTACCGCCTTATTCTAAAATGGATTAAATAAAAAAAAATCCTCATCAAAACATTTAAGTGCCTTTGAACTGGGTATGGTAGTAGGTCCCAGGCGCACCCGTTTGTGTCAAGAACGGCAACGCTGCTGGGTTTTTCACGCTCATCAGTTTCCTGTTTGTATCAAGAATGGTCCATCACCCAAAGGACATCCAGCCAACTTAACATAATGACAAAGCGAAAACAGGTTTTTAGAAATGTTTGCAAATGTATTAAAAATAAAAAACAGAAATACCTTATTTACATAAGTGTTGAGACCCTTTGCTGAGAGACTCGAAATTGAGCTCAGGTGCATCCTGTTTCCAATTATCATCCTTGAGATGTTTCTACAACTTGATTGGAGTCCACCTGTGGTAAATCCAATTGATTGGACATGGTTTGGACAGGCACACACACCTGTCTATATAAGGTCCCACAGTTGACAGTGTATGTCAGAGCAAAAACCAAGCCATGAGGTCGAAGGAATTGTCCGTAGAGCTCCGAGACAGGATTGTGTCGAGGCACAGATCTGGGGAAGGATACCAACAAAAGGTCTGCAGTATTGAAGGTCCCCAAGAACACAGTGGCTTCCATCATTCTTTAAATGGAAGAAGTTTGGAACCACCAAGACTCTTCCTAGAGCTGGCCGCCCGGCCAAATTGAGCAATCGGGGGAGAAGGGCCTTGGTCAGGGAGGTGACCAAGAACCCGATGGTCACTCTGACAGAGCTCCAGAGTTCCTCTGTGGAGATGGGAGAATCTTCCAGAAGGACAACCATCTCTGCAGCACTCCACCAATCAGGCCTTTATGGTAGAGTGGCCAGACGGAAGCCACTCCTCAGTAAAAGGCACATGACAGCCCGCTTGGAGTTTGCCAAAAGGCCCCTAAAGGACTCTCAGACCATGAGAAACAAGATTCTCTGGTCTGATGAAACCAAGATTGAACTCTTTGGCCTGAATGCCAAGCGTCACGTCTGGAGGAAGAACTGCTCATCATCCCTACGGTGAAGCAAGGTGGGGGCAGTATCATGCTGTGGGGATGTTTTTCAGCAGCAGGAACTGGGGGACTAGTCAGGATCGAGGGAAAGATGAACAGAGCAAAGTACAGAGAGATCCTTGATGAAAACCTGAGCCTGGACTTGAACCCGATCGAACATCTCTGGAGAGACCTGAAAACAGCTGTGCAGCAACGCTCCTCATCCAACCTGACAGAGCTTGAGAGGATCTGCAGAGAAGAATGGGAGAAACTCCCCAAATACAGGTGGGCCAAGCTTGTAGCGTCATACCCAAGAAGACTTGAGGCTGTAATCACTGCCAAAGGTGCTTCAACAAAGTACTGCGTAAAGGCTCTGAACACTTAATAAATGTAATGTAAATGTGATATCAGTTTTTTATTGTTAATAAATGTGCAAACATTTCTAAAACCTGTTTTTGTTTTGTCATTATGGGGTATTGTGTGTAGATTGATGAGGGAAAAAAACTATTTTATACATTTTTGAATAAGGCTGTAACGTCACAAAATGTGGAAAAGGTGAAGGGGTCTGAATACTTTCCAAATGCACTGTATATATATATATATATACATACACGTGGATACAGCTAAAAGCATCTCAGAGAGCAGAGACTACCAGAAGCCCATGGCATGAGCTGAGAGACCTGGAGCTTTGAGACGCTACCATTAAATTGCCTTTCAGATCCACAACATGCAGCACATACTGAAACCTGCCTTCATGTTCCCTGCTTGTTCCCTAGTTCCTGTCATCCTGAACAAAGACATTTGTCAATTCTCCAGTCCTATATTGTAGTCCTCTGTAACCTCCGACAGGGATCACCCCTTTTTCTCCTTACACAGTCAGTGGCAGAACAGCAAAACATCAGGACAGTACAGGAACAGGTTAACATGCTTCCAGAGCAGGAACATTGAGACTTAACCCCATAAGTGCTGCATGCTGGCAGAACAGAACAGTGTTTCAATTGAACAAGGACATTTTAAAAAAGCATTGTGAAATAAGGTCAATAAATCCATAATCAAAATACAGCAAACAAATGAGGAGAGTGAAGCAAAGAAAAGACAAATCAGGGACAGCAAGAAAACAAAATAACAAATAAACACAAAAGTGCAGAGTAAATATGTTAGGGAGAAAAGGGCGAGCCAGTGAGATACAGTATGTAGACCCCTGGAGATTGCAGAACAATAGACAGTGAGATGTTTAGGTAGACAAGGACAAGAGGAGATGCCAGTGGTCATCAGAGCAATATTACACCTGTATCACTTTCACAGAGGCCTCTCTCTGTCACACACTCTCTCTCAGGTCGAATGATAAGACATGCCTAAAACCACAGCCAATTGCTTTTCTGGACAACTAGTACTAGTACTGTCCAACAGTACTAACTGGGATATGTGCTTGTATGTCAAGTTGCTACAACAGTCTTCATTAAACTGAAGTTCCTCAGAACAAGCAGAATGTCTATGAAAAATGAGCGTGGCTCTGTTTGCCTAAAATCACCAGTCAACAATAGTTAGTTGAATTTCAATCCTTTGATCATTTTGTACAGAAGACAGGGTTACTGTAAACATTGAATATCAAATCAGGAGTTGAGGTTGGGACGTTCTGTAGATGAACAGAAAGCCTTCTCAGTACCCAACAAACTAAGACATTACCTACTATAGTCCTCTCACTACTGTAGTCCTCTCACTACTGTAGTCCTCTCACTACTGTAGTCCTCTCACTCTAGTCCTCTCACTACTGTAGTCCTCTCACTACTGTAGTCCTCTCACTACTGTAGTCCTCTCACTACTGTAGTCCTCTCACTACTGTAGTCCTCTCACTACTATAGTCCTCTCACTACTATAGTCCTCTCACTACTATAGTCCTCTCACTACTGTAGTCCTCTCACTACTGTAGTCCTCTCACTACTGTAGTCCTCTCACTACTGTAGTCCTCTCACTACTGTAGTCCTCTCACTACTGTAGTCCTCTCACTACTGTAGTCCTCTCACCACTGTAGTCCTCTCACTACTGTAGTCCTCTCACTACTGTAGTCATCTCACTACTGTAGTCCTCTCACTACTAGTCCTCTCACTACTGTAGTCCTCTCACTACTGTAGTCCTCTCACTACTATAGTCCTCTCACTACTGTAGTCCTCTCACTACTGTAGTCCTCTCACTACTGTAGTCCTCTCACTACTATAGTCCTCTCACTACTGTAGTCCTCTCACTACTGTAGTCCTCTCACTACTATAGTCCTCTCACTACTGTAGTCCTCTCACTACTGTAGTCCTCTCACTACTGTCGTCCTCTCACTACTGTAGTCCTCTCACTACTGTAGTCCTCTCACTACTGTAGTCCTCTCACTACTGTAGTCCTCTCACTACTGTAGTCCTCTCACTACTGTCGTCCTCTCACTACTGTCGTCCTCTCACTACTGTAGTCCTCTCACTACTGTAGTCCTCTCACTACTGTCGTCCTCTCACTACTGTAGTCCTCTCACTACTATAGTCCTCTCACTACTATAGTCCTCTCACTACTATAGTCCTCACTACTGTAGTCCTCTCACTACTGTAGTCCTCTCACTACTGTAGTCCTCTCACTACTATAGTCCTCTCACTACTATAGTCCTCTCACTACTGTAGTCCTCTCACTACTGTAGTCCTCTCTCTACTATAGTCCTCTCACTACTGTAGTCCTCTCACTATGGACACTAATTTGAGACCGACCGTATGTACAGTACAGCACAAGCAACATGTATACTCAATACTCTTGTGTTCTCCTAAGCAACTCCCTAAATATTAACAATGAATCACATATCCAACGCCAGGCAACATAGAAAGTCACAGGAAACAGCCTGTCTCTCTCTTTTATTAGTAAACCTGATTAACATGAACCAATCACAAGAGTCTACAATATGATCATAATGATTAAAAAAGCAACACATATACAGTACTGTATAAAAAATAGACCAACTCCCCCATCGACACACTAGCCAAACAACAACATCCTGTCCACTGACAGAAAGGACATGTTATACAGTAACGTTATGAAGACACATGATGGCATTTGACAGAGAATTGGAACTCTCCAACAATCAATAAACAATACAATGCATTATTGTAGACGCCACGTCGAGTGTGCAAGCCCAGTCCGCTCACAGAACAATATCTATGTGCAGCTCCAGAAACAATATTCCCTCGACTTCATCCCAAAAGTTCAGCTAGAAACAGAGCATCAGGGGGTTTCGACTGGATTGATTCACAGTGCTGTACAGTGGTCTTTCAAAAGACTTGGCACTTGAAAACAATGATGTCTCTAACTGTGAACCACCTGGTGTGTGCAGAGACACCAATACAGTCAGAACAGACATGAAAAGGTTAACCCCCTAAGGGTAGAAGAGAAGAGTGGCGCAGTGGTCTAAGGCACTGCATCGCAGTGCTAGCTGTGCCACTAGAGATCCTGGTTCGAATCCAGGCTCTGTCGTAGCTGGCCGTGACCGGGAGACCCATGGGGCGGCGCACAATTGGCCCAGCGTCGTCCAGGGTAGGGGAGGGAATGGCCAGCAGGGATGTAGCTCAGTTGGTAGAGCATGGCGTTTGCAACGCCAGGGTTGTGGGTTCGATTCCCACAGGGGGCCAGTATGAAAAAAGAATATATAAAAATAAAAAAAATGTATGCACTCACTAACTGTAATTCGCTCTGGATAAGCTAAATGACTCAAATGTAAAATGTAAATGTAAAGAGAGCAGAGAGCTTTCATCCCCCTCTCTCAGTTAAAGGGCAGAGCAACCCAATGGAAAACAGAGTGTCAGGCTGGCTCATGGCAGAGCAGACTATACTGTTTACTCAGGGTGCGTTTGTTAATTCACTCTGGAGTGCCAGGAGAGCACTCGGAGTGTGATCTGGGCATTCGTAAATTCTGAGCGTTTCGCTCTCGGAGCGTTCAGAGTGCACACTGGACGCTCTGGCCGAGGAATAGGGTTGATCCGAGCGTTCTGACCTCACAATGGCAGTCAAGCAGCCAAGCTAACTGGCTAAAGTTACCTAGCTTGCTAGCTACTTCCAGACATAAATGAGAGAACACCCAACTCTGACAATTTTTCTCGCCCTAGCATAGCTGGTTAGGCTGTTTTCATGTTATCCAGAACGTTGGTGACTGTAACTGTGCTGCTGGCAACAATGTAATAGCGCTTTTTTGCCGACATTTACTGACACCGGCCATATTCAACGGGTGTTGAGCGTTCGTAAATTAATCAGTTATTCTGCACTCTGGCACACTCAGACGAGAGTGCTCTGAAATAGTAGATGGCCAGTCTGAATTTACGAACGCACCCTCAGTTAGTGTAGGCTGCACAGAGACAGAGGAGTGTGACGGGAGTTAGCCCCGACTTGACCCTTCTGAGTAGCATCTGTCCCTTCACACAAACTAGCATAGCTATCGCCATCTCCCATGCTAACCACAAGAGCATCCCTCTCCTCTCAGAGCCAATGCCACCCTGCCTACAGAGCAGGTCTCTGGACTTCCTTCCTCTGGGGTAGCCTAACAGCTGAACACCTGTGCCCCGTCCTCATCACTAAAGTTAAGGCAGCCATCCTCCTCCATCTCCTCATCCAGCTGGAGGCTCCCAAATGAGTACTTGTTCCTGGGTATGGGGGAGGGGGAGGGGTAGTTGACCCGCACGGCCATGGGGTTACCGTAGGTCAGCGGGTGGCTGCTGGAGCTACCCGTGGTGGTCTCGGTCTCCGAGTCACTGGACTCTGTGCCACTGCTGGTGGGGCGGTCAATCATCTGAACAGCCCCTACGTGGTCTACACCAGCCTGGCTGTACAGCTTCTGTAAAGGGCTGGGCTTGGGCTGGCCAGGGGCAGACAGGTCGTTGGCCAACATGCGGCGCTCCAGAGCAGCCATGTGGGAGGTGACAGGCCGGGGCTCGTGGGAGGGCGTGGAGGTGGCCTGCTGCCAGCTCAGGACGAAGGGGTCTGTGTCGGAACGGTTACGCATGTTGTGGAGCTTCTGTAAGTGTGGCGAGTGGGTCATGATGGGCGAGTAGCTGCCGTAGTGGGATGGGGCCTGGCCCTGGCCTCGGGACCCCCCATGGCCCCTCTGGGCGTTAAACCCCCCGTGACCCCGGTCGTCCCAGCGTGGGGGCCTGGAGCCGTGGCCGTTTTGCTCGCGTGGCTGAGTGAGCCGGTCCGCTGGAAGGTGCTCATGACGGGGCTGGAGGTGCTGCTCTTAGAGCCTAACAGGCGGACCGTCGGGGGGCTGCTGCTACGCTGGTCCCCAATCCCACCACCCCCGAACTCCTCCATCATAGTGCTATGGAGAGGGCCACGGAGCGGACCACCGCCGAAGAACGACAGGTTGGCCGGCTCATCTAACTCACAGCTCATATTGAGGGTTGGTTTAGGGGAGGGAGGGGACTCTCTGTACCTCATCCTACCCAGTTCCCGATCGTTTATACTGCCACGGCGGGGGCCTGCCGCCTCCTCCCCATAGCTGTCAGTATGGTAAGACCTGGTAACCCCGCCCTTGGCTACGTCGTATTCATTATCTATATCACTGCAGTCAATGTAGGGGATGGAGGAGCTGCTGCCCTTAGCGCCCCGGGAGGCTGGACCTGTGTTCAGATGGTCTGGGTGGGGCTGCCTGGCTGGGCCTGTTTCTGTTCCGGGGCTTGGGCTGTCCTCGCCGCGTCCCCCGTTCCTCTGGCTGGAAGGGCTGCCTCTGATCCGCAGGGCTGACGGGTCCTCAGCGTTCACCAATACAGACTCCTTCCAGTCCACCTCCACTCTGTCCCCTGAAGCACCGCTCACACTCTGTGGAGAACAGAGAACAGAGAAGAGAAAGAGAGCGCTAAAAGGTTTAACAGTTAAACAAGGAAATTGAGTTATTGTGTTACATGGATTAGTTATTCCTTCTAGTCAATTATTAGCTCTATATTCTAAGCAGTATATTTCATATTCATAGTCTTTCTAGATGAAGACATGCTGGGTCGGCTATCAGATAGAGAGAGTTGCACAAAGTGTAATTTAGCACGTTAGCCTCTAATGGACCGTGTGTGGGAACACTGAAGGAGACACTGACTTCTTTTGGCACTTGGGGGTGATGAGGGGAAGGCAGTGGAGACATGCGGCTGCTGTGCTGGACCCTACTGTGTTTCCTGAAGAGGGGAAGATGATGGAAAGTGGATATGTTATACACCTGGCAACCCTCACACAGTCTCTCTCTCTCTTTGCACGTCGAGATAGAAAACACAAACGTTAAGTCTTTACCTTTCAAACGGGATCTTCTTAAACTCGGAGTCCTTCACATAATCAATCACCTGCTTCTGTGTCCGACCGCTGCGGAGAGAGAGAGAAGTAGCAAGGTAGATGATTGAGGTCAGTGAACCTAGAGTAGAGCTGGAGAAGTTCTGTCCAGGTGACAGGTAGGAAATGAGATTCAAACTGAGGCACTGACTGGTTTTTCAACGAACCTGCTATCTCCTGTGTCCTGAGTGACAGAGATACTTTATTATTGTGTGGCCCCAGGGGCCTTCAAGGGGCCAGCTGGTCTACCTGAATCTGAAGGAGGAGCCTCGGGTGAAGAGGACAGGCTTGGGCCTGGCTTTGGGCTCCTCGAAGAGGCGGAAGAAGGCGTGGTATTCCACACAGATCTTCCAGAAGACTTTACAGCAGTCCCGACTACCCATCAGGAACTCCAGAGTGTCCTGGTATGAGCTCTGCTGCAGAGGGGACACATATAGATGTAACACACATCAATGGAAACTCAGGGCTGAAGGCTTTAGGCATTGGTGATATTTACATGAATATGAATGGTGGATCTTGCTAAGGTCCATGACCATATGACTTACGTTTAGGTCTGGTCTGAGCTTGATGAGAAATTGCTTCCTCTTGAAGCTTAATTTGCGCACTTTGGACCAGTTTAAGGCATTGATCTTGGTGTGTCCCTGCAGCGGATGAAGAAATCCACACAGAGGTTTAACATGGCGTGTGACATAAAAATCAGCCTGTTCATCTTCCTAATCATGTCATCAAACATCAGCTCCACATTCCTCAAATAGAACTTGCTAGCTCTTAATCCCAATAGATTTGTGAACAGAGAAACTGTTACATGTTGTCAAAAGCCTGTCATTAAAATGTCACTTCAAAGTGGAACAGCTGAAAAGTGGAACTGAAAAGTGTGACAGCTGCAAGTGTCTTACATTGTGGCATAACCAAGCTTGTTAAATCATTTACTACCAACTTGCTATTACACCATCCACATCAAACTCATGATCAAATATCCTGTAGGTTTCTAATGATGAACAGCAGTCTATAAATCCTCTTACTCCGTCCACCTCTACTCTGCGTTGACCTGTAAAGTAGTACCTGAAAGACCAGGACACCAGCGTGTGCCACGGCCAGGCTCAGCTTGCTGCCCTCGCGGTCCTTGGCAGGGTGCAGTCTAACCCCATACGTCTCCAGTCTGCGTGCCACCTCCAGCAGCTGGTAGTCTGACTCCGCTGGCGTCTGACCCCTACAAGCACACGGACAGCAGTCTGGGTCAAGTCTCATGGAAGTCTCAGAGGCCTCCAAGGATTCGTTCCAAATGGCACCCTATTCCCTATTTTAATGCACTATTTTGACCCCTGGACACTAAATAGGGAATAGGAAGCCATTTGGGACACAGTCTCACACAAAGTCTCTCATAATCACGGCAAGGTGGAGTTGAGGTGGGATGCGTCAGAATTCCAGGGGTCCACAAACAGTTACATTTGATTTCCACTTTGGGCTTCTGAACCTGACTGCTCTTAATCAAAAATGTTACTTTAAATGTGAATAATATCTTCCAATCAAATACTGCAATTGAGGTGAGAGACCAAAGCCACATGTCAATCTGTTCCCACATTCAGCTGACACCACACACCACCGAGGTCTGGGTAGAAACGAAACTGCATGGTAACTCACTTCCCTAATTCTTATCTGTGAAAAAGCTTTCCTGTTTCCTGTGTGCTGTAGTTAATTATAGATGTAACTCTGAGCATGGCTCCCTGCCAGGAGAACTGTGGTTACTGTTATCAGCTGAAAATACAGAAAAAGGACAAGTCAGGGAGGGCAGTCAAATCTAACGGAGATCCTTTCATCTTGTCAGCTGCCTGGTGAGCGCCAATCTCTGTACACCACTGTAGATTGGAGGACTGGGGGTGACACCAGTGTAGCGTGGAGGACTGGGGGTGACACCACTGTAGATTGGAGGACTGGGGGTGACACCACTGTAGATTGGAGGACTGGGGGTGACACCACTGTAGATTGGAGGACTGGGGGTGACACCACTGTAGTGGAGGACTGGGGGTGACACCACTGTAGATTGGGGGACTGGGGGTGACACCACTGTAGATTGGAGGACTGGGGGTGACACCACTGTAGATTGGAGGACTGGGGGTGACACCACTGTAGATTAGAGGACTGGGGGTGACATCACTGTAGCATGGAGGACTGGGGGTGACACCACTGTAGATTGGAGGACTGGGGGTGACACCAGTGTAGCATGGAGGACTGGGGGTGACACCACTGTAGATTAGAGGACTGGGGCTGACACCAGGGTAGCTTGGGGGACTGGGGCTGACACCAGGGTAGCATGGAGGACTGGGGTTGACACCACTGTAGATTAGAGGACTGGGGCTGACACCAGGGTAGAGGCTTGGGGGACTGGGGCTGACACCACTGTAGAATGAGAGGACAGTAAGGGGATTGTGGGTGACAGCCCACTGTAGATTGGAGGACTGGGGAACTGTCACCAGTGTAGCATAGAGGACTGGGAGGGGTGAAGTTACAGTGATGAGTTCATGTCCTCCTGGCCTGCTGCATCAATGAGGTGGACAGTAAGGGGATTGTGGGATATGGAAGCCTTCTACATTTTGTTCTCCAAGGAGCTCAGAACTAGCAAATTAGGAAACAAATAATAGCCGTTCCCTGCTGAAGTACTGGTGTGTTGAAGTCGAGAAGTTACAGTGAATGAGTTCAAGCAGCCATTTCCCTTGTGCCAAAGTCTGTTCAGCCGTTTCCCTGACAAAGGTTTAACAATGGAAATCCAAAGTCGTTAGCCGTTTCCCTGCTGAAGTCTGGTGTGTTGCTCATTAGGCTTTCTGGGGACCCATGAAGTGTTTCTGATAAAGCAGACATCACCACATTCCCCTCCAGGCCCTAACCACTCAACCAACCCAGGGGGCTGGTCTAAACATGATAAAGAGTTAACACACTGAAATAAAGAACACTGTTCAGTCAGTGGTGAGTTTCCTGACTGTGTCACCTGGGTAGAAAACATTCCCTTGGGACGTGTACGTATGGAGGTCTTTATCTACCTTGACCTGTTCAGAGGCCACCAGAATAACGCCTGAAAAGCTCTGCTTCCAGACCTGACACACCAGTTACAGAGGAGCTACTCACCCATTCTTGGAGTGGAACTCCATGATCTTGTCCATCAAAGCCACCTGGTCAGGAATGTAGCTGTTGTTGAGGAGGTGCTGCCGACTCTGGCTCTCCTCAAAGTCCCCAGTCTCAGCTGGAGAACAAAGGGTTAAAGTCAGGGGATCGTATTAGAACATCGTATTACATTGTGTGCAGTGCGTAGGCCTACGCTGTGTAAATGATCTGCATCACTGCTGGTTGATAGCAATTCAGATTATTTGCATATATCCCTAAATAGAATAGATTAGAATAGATTCAATCGACTAGAATCCATCCTCATCCATGCCTCTTCCCTCTTTGATCACACTTTTGACAGCTCCCTCTAGCATTAGAATCCAGGCAGAGGAATGGACAGCTTTTCAAAAAGCTCTCTCTCAGTGTCTTCCCACATTTCATTCATTCAGAGGAATACTAAAAAGGTATCCATGGCAACACACTGATTCTTAATTTGGGATGCTGCGCCACATCCTGTTTGACACAGTTTGAAGAAGGTTCTGTTTTCCTACACATGTATATGCTCTATTGGCTCTGTGATCCTATTGGCTCTGTGAAGCCACAGGGAAAGTAACAGAGAGACGTACATTGGATAATATGGGAGACCAGCAGGGCGGCGCTACTGTCGTTGCAGGTCAGACGTCCACAGGCAAGGTCATGCTTGATCTGCAGGGCGAAGAGATACCTGGACCATCATGGGACAAAGAGAAAGGTTAGAACAGAGCCAATAGGATGACTGGCTGTGGTTAACATCAAAACCTGTCAGGCCACAACACAGGAGGGAGGAACAGGAAAGGAACCACTTGGAGGCGCCGGAGGGGATGGCAGACGTTTTATGGACTCTTAACCAACCGTGCTATTTTTAATTTATTTTTTCGCATTGTTTGTAACTTATTTTGTACATAACGTTGCTGCTACCATCGTCTCTTATGACAGAAAAGAGCTTCTGGACATCAGAACAGCCATTACTCACCTTGAACTGGACGAATAACATTTCTTTAATGAGTCGGACGAGAGGGATTTGCTCCAGACACCCGACAGGGCCCTCATCCCAGTCATTCGCAGTAGAAAGAAAAGGAGATATCGCGGAAGGAGATCGGGGTGCCTGGTAAGGAGCCGGCGACAAGTGGCTAACCTGCCTTTGCCATCGATACTATTGGCCAACATACAATCGCTTGATAATAAAGTGGATGAACTACAAGCATGTATATCCTACCAACGGGACGTTAAAAACTGTAATATCTTATGTTTCACCGAGTCGTGGCTGAACGACGACATGAATAACATACAGCTGGCGGGTTATACACTGTATCGGCAGGATAGAACGGCAGCCTCTGCTAAGACAAGGGGTGGCGGTCTATGTATATTTGTAAACAACAGCTGGTGCACGATATCTAAGGAAGTCTCAAGGTTTTGCTCGCCTGAGGTAGAGTATCTCATGATAAGCTGTAGACCACACTATCTACCAAGAGAGTTTTCATCTATATTCTTCGTAGCTGTCTATTTACCACCACAAACCGATGCTGGCACTAAGACCACACTCAATGAACTGTATAAGGCCATAAGTAAACAGGAAAACGCTCATCCAGAGGCGGCACTCCTAGAGACCACCTTTACTCCACACACAGAGACGCGTACAAAGCTCTCCCTCGCCCTCCATTTGGCAAATCTGACCATAATTCTATCCTCCTAGCAAAAACTAAAGCAGGAAGCACCAGTGACTCGGTCAATAAAAAAGTGGTCAGGTGAAGCAGATGCTAAGCTACAGGACTGTTTTGCTCGCACAGACTGGAATATGTTCCGGGATTCTTCCGATGGCATTGAGGAGTACACCACATCAGTCACTGGCTTCATCAATAAGTGCATCAATGACCTCATCCCCACAGTGACTGTACGTACATACCCCAACCAGAAGCCATGGATTACAGGAAACATCCGCACTGAGCTAAAGGGTAGAGCTGCCACTTTCAAGGAGCGGGACACTAACCTGGACGCTTAGAAGAAATCCTGCTACACCCTCCGACGAACCATCAAACAGGCAAAGCGTCCAATACAGGACTAAGATCGAATCGTACTACACCGGCTCCGACGCTCGTCTGATGTGGCAGGGCTTGCAAACTATTACAGACTACAAAGGGAAGCACATGCGAGCTGGCCAGTGACACGAGCCTACCAGACAAGCTAAATTACTTCTATGCTTACTTCGAGGCAAGTAACACTGAAACATGCATGAAAGCATTAGCTGTTCCGGACCACTGTGTGATCACACTCTCCGTAGCCGATGTGATTAAGACCTTTAAACAGGTCAACATTCACAAGGCCGCAGGGCCAGACGGATTACCTGGACGTGTACTCCGAGCATGCGCTGACCAACTGGCATGTGTCTTCACTGACATTTTCAACCTCTCCCTGTCTGAGTCTGTAATACCAACATGTTTCAAGCAGACCACCATAGTCCCTGTCCCCAAGAACACTAAGGTAACCTACCTAAATGACTACCTACCCGTAGCACTCACGTCTGTAGCCATGAAGTGCTTTGAAAGGCTGGTCATGGCTCACATCAACACCATTATCCCAGAAACCCTAGACCCACTCCAATGTGCATACTGCCCCAACAGATCCACAGATGATGCAATCTCTATTGCGCTCCACACTGCCCTTTCACACCTGGACAAAAGAAACACCCATGTGAGAATGCTATTCATTGACTACAGCTCAGCGTTCAACACCATAGTGCCCTCAAAGCTCATCACTAAGCTAAGGACCCTGGGACTAAACACCTCCCTCTGTAACTGGATCCTGGACTTCCTGACAGGGTAGGTAACAACACATCTGCCATGCTGATCCTCAACACGGGGGCCCCTCAGAGGTTTGTGCTCAGTCCCCTCCTGTACTCCCTGTTCACTCTAGACTGCATGGCCAAGCACGACTCCAACACCATCATTAAGTTTGCCGATGACACAACAGTTTTAGGCCTGATCACCGACAACGACGAGACAGCCTATAGGGAGGAGTCTGAAATGGCAGTTGGTATGTCGCTGGTTAAACCTAGGCTTCTTTCTGTTTAGTCTTACCTAGTCAATTCCTCCAGTAGCTGGGCGTGGTCTGGGGGGAAGAACTTCACCACAAATCTCAGGACTGTGTGCTTGGGCCCTGTGGGTGTCAGATAATGGCATGGTTATAGAGCAACAGAGAACACATTCTAAACAAACTATCTGGAGATTCCTGTCATAGAATTAGGAGTTAGAACAGGATCTCCATGATTCCTTTTGCTCAATTACACTTTGACCTGAATTTGGGTTATGTCTCACCGACCAATGAGATCATAACAAGCATTGTACTTGCTCTTATGCACCAAAAAAAATACTTGTTTGTAGATGAGCAAACCAGTCTTCCATAAGACTTGATGAAAGCTTTATGACTCGAGATGTACAAGTTTTAACAGCGGAGCCTCAGTCTGGAAGAAAGATGGTCTCTGTGTGTGAATAACGATGCAGTTTGGGATTTTAAGCATAACAGATTTGTAACCTATTGTAAGAATTAGATTCGTAAGATATCATACGAATTGCAAAATAATATACACTGAGTGCACAAAACATTAAGGTCACCTGCTCTTTCCATGACATAGACTGACCAGGTGAATACAGGTGAAAGCTAAGATCCCTTATTGATGTCACTTGTTAAATCCACTTCAATCAGTGTTGATTAAATAAGGATTTTTAAGCCTTGAGACAATTGAGACATGGATTGTGTTCGTGTGCCATTCAGAGGGTGAATGGGCAAGACAAAATATGTAAGTGCCTTTGAACAGGGTATGGTACACTTAGATAAAATAGTTCCAAAAGGGTTCTTTGCGGAGGGATAGGGTTCTACCAAAACCGTTTTGATCAGAAGAACCAAGGCAAGGGTTCTTTGTAAGGATAAGGGTTCTACCTAGAACCTTTAACATCCTAAGAACCATTTTTGGAAGAAAGGGTTCTTTGATGATTCTTTGCAAGGCAAGAAGGATTATTCGGAAGGCAAGAAGGCTTCTACATAGAACCCTATATCATATTTCCTGCTCTATTGCTCTATTGCAGGAAGCTTTTCAGAATTGTTTGTTTTACTGTAATACCTGTGTTTTTGCATGTACATTGGTTGGTTGATTAATTTAACGCTACACAAAGATAAATAACATGCCGTTTTCTAAACTAATCCAATCTGATAGTATCTGGATTTATTGCACCCGTTACTGAGATGGTTGTTCCAGTTTAGACGATTGAGGTAGTCTCAGTATTCAATCCTCCCTACCCTGGCAATCTAATCTAAATGCAGGTTGTGGGTGATAAACAATTCCACTTGTTGGCTATCCTAACTCTGGCTGGATTCCAATAGGAATTACATAATGTGACTTGCAGGTCTGATGTGGTCTGTAAACCAGGAGATTCCTAACACCACTGTATTAGGGTATAACTAGGCCCTCAATGAAAGGCCATATGATATATTTAATTTAACATTTTAAAAAAAGGTTATAAGATAAAATGGTTATTGGTAGAACCCTTCATGTAGGGTTCTAGGAAGAACCCTCCAAATATAAAATGGTTCTTGGTAGAACCCATCATAGAAGGTTCTAGGCAGAACCATATACTGGGGGTTCTTTGAAGAACCCTACATAGACGGTAGATAGTAGTACACAATTGGATGACAAGTAGTACACACAAAACGGGTACCACTTTCAAAATGACTGGCTGAAATTATTTAAAAAAAGTTCTGGAGCATCACTTTAAGTTTGCTTGGATGGGACAGGGTGTTGAGGCTTCCTCACGCCACAACTAAATTAAGTATCCTAGCTGTCTCCTTCTTTCAAAGACATTTGTCTTACCATGGCAGTCAATCTAAATGCAGGTTGTGGGTGATAAACAATTCCACTTGTTGGCTATCCTAACTCTGGCTGGATTCCAATAGGAATTACATAATGTGACTTGCAGGTCTGATGTGGTCTGTAAACCAGGAGATTCCTAACACCACTGTATTAGGGTATAACTAGGCCCTCAATGAAAGGCTACAGAGGGTAGTGCGTACGGCCCAGTACATCACTGGGGCCAAGCTTCCTGCCATCCAGGACCTCAATACCAGGCGGTGTCAGAGGAAGGCCCTCAAAATTGTCAAAGACTCCAGCCACCCTAGTCATAGACTGTTCTCTCTGCTACCGCACGGCAAGCGGTACCGGAGTGCCAAGTCTAGGTCCAAAAGACTTCTCAACAGCTTCTACCCCCAAGACATAAGACTTCTGAACAGCTAATCATGGCTACCCGGACTATTTGCACTGCCCCCCCACCCCATCTTTTTACGCTGCTGCTACTCTGTTAATTATTTATGCATAGTCACTTCAACTCTACCCACATGTACATATTACTTCAACTACCTCAACTAGCCGGTGCCCCCGCACATTGACTCTGCACCGGTACCCCCCTGTATATATAGCCTCCCTACTGTTATTTTATTTTACTTCTGCTCTTTTTTCTCAACACTTTTTTGTTGTTGTTTTATTTTACTTTTTTATAAAAAATAAATGCACTGTTGGTTAAGGGCTGTAAGTAAGCATTTCACTGTAATGTCTGCACCTGTTGTATTCGGCGCATGTGGCCAATACAATTTGATTTGATTTGATTTGATTTAATGTTTCCATGTTTTGGCTTGATACATTTTCTTCTGTTAGCAACCATACCACCAGTGTTAGTTGAAGCAAATGAAGCATGAACTGTCCATTGCCAGCCATGTAAAAGTGTGTAATGAAGTCAGGGGACTTACGTCTCAGCTGCTTGACAATTGGCTTTAGGAGGTCTAGCCAAACCTGTGAACCGAAGGAAAGCAAAAACGCCCCTTAGTCAGCATAGAGAGATGAATTCAAGGCTTCTACACTAACACCTCAAGAAGAAACAAGCTAACACCCAGTCCAGAAACAACCCCTAAGTTAAGGACTGTCTTTTTCTTCACTCACCATCATCTTGTGGTCTTGGTATTCTAGGCCGAAGTAGTCTCCCTCAACGAGGTTCAGGTGGGTACACACCAGGTCAAACAGCACCTTGCCTGAGGCTCTTTGCTGTAAAAGACAGAAACATACATGGTAAGTTAGAGAAATACCTGGTGCAGTAATGAATGACTTTTGACTGTACGATGGGCTGGCTGGCATTCACTAGCTCGATCACTCAATGAGCAATGTGTACTTAGACAAGGATGATATTGTCCCTCAGTTTTAAAGACTCATTCTGATCAAATTTCACTGAAAATCCCCTCAGCAAAGTCTATCTGCAAGTCCAATCAAGGATCAGCGATCATGAGAGCACATTCAGGACTGGATCTCATCATCCCTCTAGGACTTTGTGGATCAGGAGGAATGCCACAGACAAACAATATAGACATTTGCAGTACTGCATGGATAGTGGGTGGCTCCATAGAACCCCTCCCTTCACTTCCAGAAGATTGCTCAAAACCTACCCCTCCTCTCCTCCTATGGAGGCTCAGAGAGGGGCGGACACAGAGGAGCAGACAGAGAGGGGGGGCGGGGCCTGTGACTTTTGTTCTGTGTTCCCAGTATCACCATGGGGACAGACGATGGCACAGCACTCTTTGAAGCTGATCTGGTGGCAACCCAGCTCACCTAGGAAGTCCATTCCTCCATGACAACTCTTTCAAGTCTACATCAGAGACTGTCATCTGGCTGTTTTTCACCCACTACTTATTTTCCCTTCCCAGGGGAACATACACAGCCAACACCAGGGCAACCCCAAATTGCTTCCCTGACTTTTGAGGGGAAACAACTACTCATGTGTGACCTGTTTCAAGAAGCTAGGCGTATGTCGCATGTCACCTCTTCACAGGAGAGCCATTGGAACGTTTTTTTTACATTTATTTTTATCAAAATGTGTTTTTGGGCAGAAATGCCTTCTGGAACATGTGAACTTTCATGTGCCTTAATAACAAACTTGTATGCCATCTGTAAATACGAATAAAATTGTTAAATTACGAGCCTAGTTGGTTTAGCCACGGAAAAAGACAGGAACCTTCCCGCTAGCCATGATTGGCTGAGATAATGGCTGGGCTGGACATGCCGAGAGATTAGTTCGGATTGGTCTGCCATGTAGCACACTTCTGTCTATCCGTGAGCTGCTCGGTATGTGTCTATAATCCTTGCTACCACAGATTTTTTGAAAGATATAACGTTAGCCTTGGCGATCTGCAAAAGTGTTGCTACTTGCAACAGAATTTAGCAGGCGCTATCGACAAAGATCAGTGTGAAAAAGTTGTGATGGACTACTTTCTGCATATGGCCAGTGTGAACAGAAGTGACTTGACACAACAACGGGCCAGTCAACTAACCAGGTAAAATAAACCAAACGGAAAAGATATGCTGCCATGAAGCGTTTATACATGGATATTATACGTTTCAAATGTTGTCAGAAAGTCATTTTCATTGCAAGTTAAAACGTACTGTTAGCTAGCGAACGTTAGTTGGTTTGCTAGCTAACGTTACATGTATGATCTGTGTAGTAATATTATTTGTATCTCAGAAAGCCATTTGCATTGCTAGTTATAGTCTAATGTTAGCTAGCTAGCTAACATTGAACCTAGTTGGTTTGCTTTAGCTACCTGCCGATTCATACTACAGCATTTCATGTGGCTAGCTATGACAATCCATTTGTACTGTAGCTATAGGTTGGGAATGTTTAGCTAGCTAGCTAGCTAGCTAGCTAGCTAGCTAGATGTCTAAACAAAAGACTCCACTTCGCCAGATGATTACATGACCCATTAAGTTAGCCAGGTGTATCTGGGGGTGATTACGGTCATCTATTGTATTTCATGAACATGCGTACATGTCAAGACAACAGTGACCCATCCACTTAGCTAGATGTGGCTGGGGGGTGGTTATAGCATTTCTTTCACATGACCCGATAATTTAGACAAGTGTCTGGGTGAGCATCTAATAATTATAAAATAATTATAAAATATTTTTATCTGGACACTTTCAAAGTCAGATTAGGTCCAGGACTAGATAAAGTGTATTTTTACCTGGAGTTTTTCCTTATTGTAGGATACTATCTTTGGTTGTTTACTACACTACCTTACTCACTCTGTTTAGCACATGGCCTCACATGTGAATCCTTAAAGAGATGGGTGGGGCTTAAGAGGGTGTGAACGATGTATAGGTGTAGACCTATGAATAGGTGTAGACAAATAAGAGCTCTCCAGTACATTTATGGGCCATTTTCTCAACTTTCAAAGCAGAATTACTTTCCCATTGTTCCTCAACTGCAGTGTTTTATATAATATTTTGAAGCTCTGAGTCTCTTCTTAAAAAAAAAAAAACAATTTTGCTACAAATCAAATCAAATTGTATTTCTCACATACACGTGTATAGCAGATGTTATTGCGGGTGTAGCGAAATGCTTGTGCTTCTAGCTCCGATTGTGCAGTAATATCTAACAAGTAATATCTAACAATTTCACAACATATACCCAATACACACAAATCTAAGTAAGGAATGGAATTAAGAATGTATCCATATATGGACGAGCAATGACAGAACGGCATGGACTAAGATATAGCAGAATATTATAGAATATAGCACATTATTACAGTGACTAGTGTTACATTTCTTAAAGTGGGAAGTGATTTCAATAGGCAGCAGCAGCCTCTAATGTGCTAGTGATGGCTATTTAACAGTCTGATGGCCTTGAGATAGAAGCTGTTTTTCATTCTCTCTGTCCAGGCTTTGATGCACCTGTACTGACCTCGCCTTCTGGATGATAGCGGGGTGAACAGGCAGTGGCTAGGGTGGTTGAGGTCCTTGATGATCTTTTTGGCCTTCCTGTGACATCGGGTGTTGTATGTGTCTTGGAGGGCGGGTAGTTTACCCCAGGTAATGCGTTCGGCAGACCGCACCACCCTCTGGAGAGCCCTGCGGTTGTGGGCGGTGCAGTTGCCGTACCAGGCGGTGATACAGCCCGACAGGATGCTCTCAATTGTGCATCTGTAAAAGTTTGTGAGGGTTTTAGGTGCCAAGCCAAATTTCTTCAGCCTCCTGAGGTTAAAGAGGCTCTGTTGCGCCTTCTTCACCACACTGTCTGTGTGGGTGGACCATTTCAGTTCGTCAGTGATGTGGACGCCAAGGAACTTGAAGCTTTCCACCTTCTCCACTGCGGTCCCGTCGATGTGGATAGGGGGGTGCACCCTCTGCTGTTTCCTGAAGTCCACGATCATCTCTTTTGTTTTGTTGACGTTGAGTGAGAGGTTATTTTCCTGGCACCACACACCCAGAGCCCTCACCTCCTCCCTGTAGGCTGTCTCGTCATTGTTGGTAATCAAGCCTACTACTGTTGTGTCGTCTGCACACTTGATGATTGAGTTGGAGGCGTGCTTGGCCACACAGTCATGGGTGAACAGGGAGTACAGGAGGGGGCTGAGCACGCACCCTTGAGGGGCCCCAGTGTTAAGGATCAGCGAAGTGGAGATGTTTCCTACCTTCACCACCTGGGGGCGGCCCGTCAGGAAGTCCAGGATCCAGTTGCACAGGGAGGGGTTCAGACCCAGGGCCTCGAGCTTAATGATGAGCTGGATGGTACTATGGTGTTGAATGCTGAGCTATAGTCAATGAACAGCATTCTTACATAGGTATTCCTCTTGTCCAGCTGGGATAGGGCAGTGTGCAGTGTGATGGCGATTGCATCGTCTGTGGACCTATTGGGGCGGTAAAGCAAATTGAAGTGGGTCTAGGGTGACGGGTAAGGGTAGACGTGATATGATCCTTGACTAGTTTCTCAAAGCACTTCATGATGACAGAGGTGAGTGCTACGGGGCAATAGTCATTTAGTTCAGTTACCTTTGCTTTCTTGGGTACAGGAACAATGGTGGCCATCTTGAAGCGTGTGGGGACAGCAGACTGGGATAGAGAGAGATTGAAAATGTCCATAAACACAACAGCCAGCTGGCCTGCGCATGCTCTGAGGACGCGGCTAGGGACGCCGTCTGGGCCGGCAGCCTTGCAGGGGTTAACATGTTTAAATGTTTTACTCACGTCGGCCACGGAGAAGGAGAGCACACAGTCCTTGGTAGTGGGCCGCGTCGGTGGCACTGTGTTATCCTCAAAGCGGGCGAAGAAGGTGTTTAGCTTGTCCAGAAGCAAGACGGTCTCGGCGACGTGGCTGGTTTTCCTTCTGTAGTCCATGATTGTCTATAGACCCTGCCTCGTGTCTGAGCCGTTGAATTACAACTCCACTTTGTCCCTATACTGACGTTTTGCCTGTTTAATTGCCTTGCGGAGTGAGTAGCTACACTGTTTGCATTCTGCCATATTCCCAGTCACCTTGCCATGGTTAAATGCGGTGGTTCGCACTTTCAGTTTTGTGCGAATGCTGCCATCTACCCACGGTTTCTGGTTAGGGTAGATTTTAATAGTCACAGTGGGCACAACATCTCCTATACACTTCCTGATAAACTCAGTCACCGTTTCAGTGTATTCGTCTAAATTATTTTCGCAAGCTACCCGGAACATATCCCAGTCTGCGTGATCAAAACAATCTTGAAGCGTGGGTTCCGATTGGTCAGACCAGCGTTGAATTGTCCTTAGCATGGGTACTTCCTGTTTGAGTTTCTGCCTATAGGAAGGGAGGAGCAAAATGGAGTCGTGTTCAGATTTGCCGAAAGGAGGGCGGGGGAGGGCCTTATAACCATCCCGGAAGTTCAAATAGCAATGGTCGAGAATTTTAGCAGCCGAGTACAACAGTCAATATGTTGATAGAACTTCGGCAGCCTTGTCCTCAAATTTGCTTTGTTAAAATCCCCGGCTACAATAAATGCAGCCTCAGGATATGTGGTTTCCAGTTTGCATAAGGTCCAGTGAAGTTCTTTGAGGGACGTCGTGGTATCGGCTTGAGGGGGGATATACACGGCCGTGACTACAACCAAAGAAAATTATCTTGGGAGATAATACGGACGGCATTTGATTGTGAGGTATTCTAGGTCGGGTGAACAAAAGGACTTGAGTTCCTGTATATTACTACAATTACACCATGAGTCGTTAATCATGAAACACACACCTCCACCCTTCTGCTTCCCGGAGAGATATTTATTTCTGTCTGCGCGATGAACGGAGAACCCATCATTTCAACAGAATATCCAGAGAGAGCCATGTTTCCATGAAACAAAGTATGTTACAGGCCCTGATGTCTCTCTGGAAAGAAATCCTTGCCCTGAGCTCGTTGACTTTGTTATCCAAAGACTGAACATTAGCGCGTAATATACTTGGAAGCGGTGGGTGGTGTGCGGGCCTCCTAAGTCGAACCAGCAGGCTGCTCCGAGTGCCTCTCCTCCGCCGGCGATGTTTTGGGTCAGCCGCTGGAATCAGTTCAGTTGCCCTGGGGAGAGCAAACAAAGGATCTGCTTCAGGAAAGTCGTATTCCTGGTCGTAATGCTGGTGAGTTACCGCCGCTCTGATATCCAATAGTTTTTCTAGGCTGTATGTAATGATACAAAACAACTTCTGAGCTAATAATGTAAAAATAATACATAAAAAAAACAAAATACCGCAAAGTTTCCTAAGAGCTAGTCGCGAGGCCGCCATCTTCGTCGGCGCCAGGTACATAAGATTGAATCGAGGCGGTGGGTCACATTTAGAGGCACAAAGGGACTGCAGTTAAAGCCAAATCTCCTGTTGGAAAACCCCTAAGAAGACAGAAGCATAGAAGGCAGGGAGGGAGTTGAGCTGTTTAGCCAAGCTGCATTCTTTTGACTGGTTTTCACTGGTGCAGAACATAGCACAGTTATGCCAGTGTTTATAGTAACAGTCCCGCCCCCTGGCTAGGATAATGACCCAGCAGCATTTTAGTGTGACTCCTCCACCCTTCTGCACCCCCCCCCCCCCCCCCTATTTTATCCTTCTACAATTAACCCCCCTCTATTCTATCCTTCTACAATCTTCCACCCCCCCCCCCCCCCCCCCTCTATTATATCCTTCTACAATCTTCACCCCCCATTCTATTCTTCTACAATCTTCACCCCCCCACTCTATTCTATCCTTCTACAATCTACACCCCCTCTTCTCCTACTCTACTCTGTACCTCCTCCACCCATGTACTCCTCTCCTTCTCCACCAAGCTCTCTCCCTCTCCTTGCTCAGTCCATCTCCACATAAAGGCAGTAGTTGGAACTAAGACCTTCTCTACTTCCTGGATTATGTAGTGACCTCTTCCAATCACAAGAGGGCCATCCTCATTACTGACCCATGGGAAATAGGTTCATGTTTTCCATTATTACACTGACTTACAGTGCATTCGGAAAGTATTCAAACACCTTGACCTTTTCCACATTTTGTTACGTTACAGCCTTATTCTAAAATGTCCTACATTTATTTTGTCCCTCATCAATCTACACACAATACCCCATAATGACAAAGCAAAAACTGGTTTTTAGAATTGTTTGCTAATTTATACATTTAAAACATTTTAAATATCACATTTACATAAATATTCAGACCCTTTACTCAGTACTTTATTGAAGCACCTTTTTATTTGTATTTTATTTATTTATTTTATTTAACCTTTATTTAACCAGGTAAGCCAGTTGAGAACAGGTTCTCATTTACAACTGCGACCTGGCCAAGATAAAGCAATGTAGTGCAATAAAAACAACACAGAGTTACATATGGGGTAAAAAACATAAAGTCAGAAATACAACAGAAAATATATATACAGTGTGTGCAAATGTAGCAAGTTATGGAGGTAAGGCAATAAATAGGCTATAGTGCAGAATAATTACAATAGTATTAACACTGGAATGCTAGATGTGCAAGAGATTATGTGCAAATAGAGATACTGGGGTGCAAAAGAGCAAAATAAATAACAATATAGGGATGAGGTAGTTGGGTGGGCTAATTTCAGATGGGCTGTGTACAGGTGCAGTGATCGGTAAGGTGCTCTGACAACTGATGCTTAAAGTTATTGAGGGAGATAAGAGTCTCCAGCTTCAGAGATTTTTGCAATTCGTTCCAGTCATTGGCAGCAGAGAACTGGAAGGAATGGCGGCCAAAGGAGGTGTTGGCTTTGGAATGACCAGTGAGATATACCTGCTGGAGCGCAGACTACGGGTGGGTGCTGCTATGGTGACCAATGAGCTAAGATAAGGCGGGGATTTGCCTAGCAGTGATTTATAGATGGCCTGGAGCCAGTGGGTTTGACGACAAAACATGTAGTGAGGACCAGCCAACAAGAGCGTACAGGTCACAGTGGTGGGTAGTGTATGGGGCTTTGGAGACAAAACGGATGGCACTGTGATAGACTACATCCAATTTGCTGAGTAGAGTGTTGGAGGCTATTTTGTAAATGACATCGCCGAAGTCAAGGATCGGTAGGATAGTCAGTTTTACGAGGGCATGTTTGGCAGCATGAGTGAAGGAGGCTTTGTTGCGAAATAGGAAGCCGATTCTAGATTTAACTTTGGATTGGAGATTCTTTATGTGAGTCTGGAAGTTGAGTTTACAGTCTAACCAGACACCTAGGTATTTGTAGTTGTCCACATAATCTAGGTCAGACCCGTCGAGAGTGGTGATTCTAGTCGGGTGGGCGGGTGCCAGCAGCGTTCGATTGAAAAGCATGCATTTAGTTTTACTAGTGTTTAAGAGCAGTTGGAGGCTACTGAAGGATTGTTGTATGGCATTGAAGCTCGTTTGGAGGTTTGTTAACACAGTGTCTTTGGCAGCGATTACAGTCTCGATTCTTCTTGGGTATGATGCTACAAGCTTGACACACCTGTATTTGGGGAGTTTCTCCCATTCTTCTCTGCAGATCCTCTCAAGCTCTGTCAGGTCGGATGGAGTGTGTCGCTGCACAACTCTTTTCAGGTCTCTCCAGAGATGTTCGATTGGGTTCAAGTCAGGGCTCTGGCTGGGCCACTCAAGGACATTCAGAGACTTGTCCCGAAGCCACTCCTGCGTTGTCTTGGCTGTGTGCTTAGGGTCGTTGTCCTGTTGGAAGGTGAACCTTCGCCCCAGTCTGAGGTCCTGAACGCTCTGGAGCAGGTTTTCATCAAGGCACTCTCTGTACTTTGCTTTGTTAATCTTTCCCTTGATCCTGACTAGTCTCCCAGTCCCTGCCGCTGAAAAACATCCCCACAGCATGATGCTGCCACCACCATGCTTCACCGTAGAGATGATGCCAGGTTTCCTCCAGACGTGACGCTTGGCATTCAGGCCAAAGAATTCAATCTTGGTTTCATCAGACCAGAGAATCTTGTTTCTCATGGTCTGAGAGTCTTTAGGTGCATTTTGGAAACTCCAAGCGGGCTGTCATGTGCCTTTTAATGAGGAGTGGCTTCCGTCTGGCCACTCTACCATAAAGGCCTAATTGGTGGAGTACTGCAGAGATGGTTGTCCTTCTGGAAGATTCTCCCATCTCCACAGAGGAACTCTGGAGCTCTGTCAGAATGACATTTACATTTAAGTCATTTAGCAGACGCTCTTATCCAGAGCGACTTACAGTTAGTGAGTGCATACATTTTTTAAATTTTTTTATACTGGCCCCCGTGGGAATCGAACCCACAACCCTGGCGTTGTAAACACCATGCTCTACCAACTGAGCTACATCCCAAACAATGCTGTTGAGTGTCTAGGAGAGGTGAACAGTCCCTAGTGGTGTGTGTGTGTGTGTGTGTGTGTGTGTGCTGATGAACATCAGAGAGGTGAACAGTCCCTAGTCCAGACTGCACTGTTCTGTCCTTAGGGCTGGGTTGGAGCAAATACGTGCCCCACTGTTGAGAGGAATGGGACCTGAACGCACCAGATATACTGTAACTCATTCTGGCTCAGGGGTGTGTGTGTCTCCTCACTGAGGAGGATAGGGGTCAGTGGGCGGTGGGGGAGGAGGGGGGAGGTGAGAGAAGGGGACAAAGGCCCTTCTCCCCCAATTGCTCAGTTTGGCCGGGCATTCCAAATCATGTCCAATCAATTGATTTTACCACAGGTGGACTAATCAAGTTGTAGAAACATCCCAAGGATGATCAATGGAAACAGGATGCACCTATGCTCAATTTCGAGTCTCAGAGCAAAGGGTCTTAATCCTTCTGTAAATAAGGTATCTGTTTTTAATTTTTAATAAATTTGCAAAGATTTCTAAAAACCTGTTTTCACTTCGTCATTATGGGGTATTGTGTGTAGATTGATGAGAAAATATAATAATTTAATCCATTTTAGAATAAGGCTGTAACGTAACAAAATGTGGAAAAAGTAAAGGGGTCTGAATACTTTCCGAACGAGGCAATTGACTGTTAATTAAACAGTCAATTGCCTCAATAATATTAAAATCTATTCAAATTAAATCTGTCCAAAACAGCACCACCATAGCCTGCTTCCCATAGCTTTCTGGGTGTTTTTCTAATTTATTTTCGTTAGATATTACTGCACTGTTGGAGCTAGGAACACAAGCATTTCGCTACACCCGCAATAACATCTGCTAAATATGTGTATGTGACCAATACAATTTGATTTGGTTCCCTGCACTCTCTCTCTCTCTCCCTCCACTCCTCTCCCTCCTGACTACAGGATGTATGGAGCTCAGGGCACCACACAGTGCCCACCACAGAGGACCAGCTGTTTCCATATGGTGGAGGATTGATGAGTGAGAGCACAGGTGGAGCAGGAGGCTAGATGCCACCAGAGCATCCACCAGCCAAACACCCACTCACCCACACTGCTGCCTGCCTGCCAAGGCCCTGCTGCTGAAGCCCCAACCAGCCGTGAATCTGCATTGTCAGACCTCTCCACAGAACCAGAGAGTCATACGGTGAGGAAATCTAAGTTAGTAGCCTGGGTTTTCTGCATTTGGTAATAGAATACAGTGCATCAGTAGAATACAGTGCATCAGTATAATACAGTGCATCACTAGAATACAGTGCATCAGTATAATACAGTGCATCAGTACAATACAGTGCATCAGTATAATTCCCCCTCAGGAGACTAAAAAGATTTGGCATGGGTCCTCAGATCCTCAAAAAATTCTACAGCTGCACCATCGAGAGCATCCTGACTGGTTGCATCACCGCCTGGTATGGCAACTGCTTGGCCTCTGACCGCAAGGCACTACAGAGGGTAGTGCGTACGGCCCAGTACATCACTGGGGCAAAGCTTCCTGCCATCCAGGACCTCTATACCAGGCGGTGTCAGAGGAAGGCCCTCAAAATTGTCAAAGACTCCAGCCACCCTAGTCATAGACTGTTCTCTCTCTGCTACCGCACGGCAAGCGGTACCGGAGTGCCAAGTCTAGGTCCAAAAGACTTCTCAACAGCTTCTACCCCCAAGCCATAAGACTCCTGAACAGCTAATCATGGCTACCCGGACTATTTGCACTGCCCCCCCACCCCATCCTTTTTACGCTGCTGCTACTCTGTTAAGTATTTATGCATAGTCACTTTAACTCTACCCACATGTACATATTACCTCAACTACCTCAACTAGCCGGTGCCCCCGCACATTGACTCTGCAACGGTACCCCTGTATATATAGCCTCCCTACTGTCACTTTATTTTACTTCTGCTGCTCTTTTTTTTTTCTCAACACTTTTTTTTTTTGTTGTTGTTTTATTCTTACTTTTTTTTTGTTTAAAATAAATGCACTGTTGGTTAAGGGCTGTAAGTAAGCATTTCACTGTAATGTCTGCACCTGTTGTATTCGGCGCATGTGACCAATAAAATTTGATTTGATTTGATTTGATCAGTATAATACAGTGCATCAGTAGAATACAGTGCATCAGTAGAATACAGTGCATCAGTAGAATACATACAGTATAATACAGTGCATCATAATACAGTGCATCAGTAGAATACAGTGCATCAGTATAATACAGTGCATCAGTATAATACAGTGCATCAGTATAATACAGTGCATCAGTATAATACAGTGCATCACTAGAATACAGTGCATCACTAGAATACAGTGCATCAGTAGAATACAGTGCATCACTAGAATACAGTGCATCACTAGAATACAGTGCATCAGTAGAATACAGTGCATCACTAGAATACAGTGCATCAGTATAATACAGTGCATCAGTAGAATACAGTGCATCAGTAGAATACAGTGCATCACTAGAATACAGTGCATCAGTATAATACAGTGCATCAGTATAATACAGTGCATCAGTATAATACAGTGCATCAGTAGAATACAGTGCATCAGTAGAATACAGTGCATCAGTAGAATACAGTGCATCAGTAGAATACAGTGCATCAGTAGAATACAGTGCATCAGTAGAATACAGTGCATCAGTAGAATACAGTGCATCACTAGAATACAGTGCATCACTAGAATACAGTGTATCAGTAGAATACAGTGCATCACTAGAATACAGTGCATCAGTATAATACAGTGCATCAGTAGAATACAGTGCATCACTAGAATACAGTGCATCAGTATAATACAGTGCATCAGTATAATACAGTGCATCAGTATAATACAGTGCATCAGTATAATACAGTGCATCACTAGAATACAGTGCATCACTAGAATACAGTGCATCAGTAGAATACAGTGCATCAGTAGAATACAGTGCATCACTAGAATACAGTGCATCAGTAGAATACAGTGCATCAGTAGAATACAGTGCATCACTAGAATACAGTGCATCACTAGAATACAGTGCATCACTAGAATACAGTGTATCAGTAGAATACAGTGCATCAGTAGAATACAGTGCATGAAGGATATACATTCTAAAGCATGAAACACACCAATAATCTCACTGCTGATTGACTGCCAATAGGTACTCATCACAGTGGGAGACCGTTCCTTCTCTTGCTAGAACAAAAGCGGTACCTGCCGCGTGCCGACCTGGTAGCAACAAACCTACCAATTCTACTTATAGAATTGCAATGCTCGTCAGTGGTCAACAACTTGACTTCAAGCCAGTCAGAGAGCATGAACCCCCATGTGGGGGAGTGAACAAAAAAAAAATGAAAAAAGAGGGCATTTTCTCCATACATCCACAATAATCCAGTCACTCTTCATATGGAATGTAAACTACGGGATGGTAGCTAGCTTAGTGCACAGACGCAATGCGCACAACACTAAATCCCTCCTCCAAGCTAGCTAACCACTATAGCTTGTATTGATGTTATAATTAAATCACAAGGGATTAGCTTGTTTCCATGAAACAGCTGCCTGTGTTAGCTGCGGAGTAAGTGCTGTGTCTTTGGCTAGCTAGCTAGCTATGTTGTGGTAGCTAGCGAACATGCTAACATTAGGTTATGGAGATTTAATGAAATAGTTTATTTGTCATCTTGCTAGGTAGTTATCTAGCTGTGGCCATCTGGCTTTTATTAACAAGGTCTTTCTACAAAATAGCAACATTAGCGCAGATAGTTTGAGACAAGGCCAAACCTTAGCCCTCTCCCCTTCTGTTTGAGACAAGGCCAAACCTTAGCCCTCCCCTCTTCTGTTTGAAACAAGGCCAAACCTTAGAAGGGGGGGGGGGGGGCTAAGGTTTGGCCTTGTCTCAAACAGAAGGGGGGGGGGGGGCTATTTGAGACAAGGCCAAACCTTAGCCCTCCCCCCTTCTGTTTGAGAGTGAGAGCTAGCCCACTCCACTCCACACCAAACTCACTCCCTGTGCCCATAGGCTCAGACAGACATGGAACAAAGGGTGTTATGACTGGTTCGAGATGAGAGTCATTAAGCAGGTCTGAGGGCTGAGGTCTCCCCCAGACTGGGTCTGCTAGCTGGCCAGGCCTGCTGTGTGGAGACTGGAGATCCAGGCAGTCTGCCACACAGCACCACACCACAGAGCAGAATCTGGCAAACCAGGCACATTATTATTATTTATTTATTTAACCAGGCACGTCAGTTAAGTACAAATTCTTATTTACAATGACTCTTCTCCAAGTTCATCTCTCTGTAGGTGATGGCTTTGTTATGGAAGGTTTGGGAATTGCTTCCTTATAAGTGGTTATAGAATTTAAAACGGCTCTTTTCTGGATTTTGATAACTAGCGGCCTAATTCTACTCTGCATGCATTATTTGGTGTTTTTCGTTGTACACAGAGGATATTTTTGCAGAATTCTGCATGCAGAGTCTCCATTTGGTGTTTGTCCCATTTTCTAAATTCTTGGTTGGTGAGCGGACCCCAGACCTCACAACCATAAAGGGCAATGGGTTCTATAACTGATCCAAGTATTTTTAGCCAGATCCTAATTGGTATGTCAAATTTTATGTTCCTTTTGATGGCATAGAAGGCCCTTCTTGCCTTGTCTCTCAGATCATTCACAGCTTTGTGGAAGTTACCTGTGGCGCTGATGTTTAGGCCGAGGTATGTATAGTTTTTTGTGTGCTCTAGGGCAACGGTGTCTAGATGGAATTTGTACTTGTGGTCCTGGCAACTGGACCTTTTTTGGAACACCATTATTTTTGTCTTATTGAGATTCACTGTCAGGGCCCAGGTCTGACAGAATCTGTGCAGAAGATCTAGGTGCTGCTGTAGGCCCTCCTTGGTTGGTGACAGAAGCACCAGATCATCAGCAAACAGAAGACATTTGACTTCAGATTCTAGTAGGGTGAGGCCGGGTGCTGCAGACTGTTCTAGTGCCCTCGCCAATTCGTTGATATATATGTTGAAGAGGGTGGGGCTTAAACTGCATCCCTGTCTCACCCTACGGCCCTGTGGAAAGAAATGTGTGTGTTTTAACCGCACACTTGTTGTTTGTGTATATGGATTTTATAATGTCGTATTTTTTTCCCCCAACCCCACTTTCCATCAATTTGTATAGCAGACCCTCATGCCAAGTTGAGTCAAAAGCTTTTTTGAAATCAACAAAGCATGAGAAGACTTTGCCTTTGTTTTGGTTTGTTTGTTTGTCAATTAGGGTGTGCAGGGGGAATACGTGGTCTGTCATACGGTAATTTGGTAAAAAGCCAATTTGACATTTGCTCAGTACATTGTTTTCACTGAGGAAATGAACTAGTCTGCTGTTAATGATAATGCAGAGGATTTTCCCAAGGTTGCTGTTGACGCATATCCCACGGTAATTATTGGGGTCAAATTTGTCTCCACGTTTGTGGATTGGGGTGATCAGTCCTTGGTTCCAAATATTGGGGAAGATGTCAGAGCTAAGGATGATGTTAAAGAGTTTAAGTATAGCCAATTGGAATTTGTGGGCTGTATATTTTATCATTTAATTGAGGATACCATCAACACCACAGGCCTTTTTGGGTTGGAGGGTTTGTATTTTGTCCTGTAGTTCATTCAATGTAATTGGAGAATCCAGTGTGTTCTGGTAGTCTTTAATAGTTGATTCTAAGATTTGCATTTGATCGTGTATATTTTTTTGCTGTTTGTTCTTTGTTATAGGGCCAAAAAGATTGGAGAAGTGGTTTACCCATACATCTCCGTTTTGGATAGATAGCTCTTTGTGTTGTTGTTTGTTTAGTGTTTTCCAATTTTCCCAGAAGTGGTTAGAGTCTATGGATTCTTCAATTACATTGAGCTGATTTCTGACATGCTGTTATTTATTTTTCCGTAGTGTATTTCTGTATTGTTTTAGTGATTCACCATAGTGAAGGCGTAGGCTCAGGTTTTCTGGGTCTCTATGTTTTTGGTTGGATAGGTTTCTCAATTTCTTTCTTAGGTTTTTGCATTCTTCATCAAACCATTGGTCACTGTTTTTACTTTTCTTCTGTGTTCTGTTACAGATTTTTAGAGTTGATAAGGAAGCTGAGAGGTCAAATATACTGTTTAGGTTTTCTACTGCCAAGTTTACACCTTCACTATTACAGTGAAACATTTTGTCCAGGAAATTGCCTAGAATGGATTTAATTTGTTGTTGCCTAATTGTTTTGGGGTAGATTTCCATACTACTTTCCTTCCATCTATAGCATTGTTTAATGTTCCTTTGGCTTTGATGCCTCATGATTGAACATAGCTCTGTTCAAGTAGAGTGTGATTTTGCTGTTATCTGATAGGGGTGTCAGTGGGCTGACTGTGAACGCTCTGAGAGACTCTGGGTGGAGGTCAGTGATAAAGTAGTCTACAGTACTACTGCCAAGAGATGAGCTATAGGTGTACCTACCATAGGAGTCCCCGCGAAGCCTACCATTGACTATGTACATACCCAGTGTGCGACAGAGCTGCAGGAGATGTGACCCATTTTTGTTGGTTATGTTGTTGTAGTTGTGCCTAGGGGGGCATATGGGGGAGGGAATGCTGTCACCTCCAGGTAGGTGTTTGTCCCCCTGTGTGCTGAGGGTGTCAGGTTCTTATCCAGTTCTGGCATTTAGGTTGCCACAGACTAATACATGTCCCTGGGTCTGGAAATGATTGATTTCCCCCTCCAGGATGGAGAAGCTATCTTCATTAAAGTATGGGGATTCTAGTGGGGGGATATAGGTAGCACACAGGAGGACATCTTTCTCTGTTGAGATAATTTTCTTTTAAATTTCTAGCCAAATGTAAAATGTTCCTGTATTTATTAATTTAATAGAGTGGGTTAGGTCTGCTCTATACCAAATTAGCATACCCCCTGAGTCCCTTCCCTGTTTCACACCTGGTAGTTTGGTGGATGGGACTACCAGCTCTCTGTAACCTAGAGGGAAACCAGTGGGTCCGTCTCCTCTATACCATCTTTCTTGTAGGATGACAATGTCTGTATTTCAGATTTCTTTGGCGAAAAGATGAATCAGGAGACAGCCCTGGGGAGAGACTACTACTGCAGGAGGAGCCTCAGACTGACAATGGACGAATCATGAGACAGCCCTGGCGAGAGGGAGGGGCACAAAGCCGAACACCTGACAGAGCCTTTCTCTGACAACAGGTTTCCCCCAAATCTCACACCATATCACTGTGCTATAATAATAATAATAATATGCCATTTAGCAGACGCTTTTATCCAAAGCGACTTACAGTCATGCGTGCATACATTTTTGTGTATGGGTGGCTATGTGTATGCTAAGAACTGGGACAGTCAAGGCTTTACTTCTATCAAACATAAGGGCACAGTTAAGGGGTGCGGGCACAAAGTAAGAGCTTCATTGACATCATGGGAGACCGTAAAACTGTCTGTTATTTAGTGACAAAATGCATGGGTATTTTACATAAAATAGGATCAGAGATAATATCCCTGCTCTTCCCACATTCTGTTCCAAGCCCAAACCCCAAGCCGCGGATGAAATCACAGCGACATCATTTTTTTTGCAAAAATGGCAATTCGGCCACGGCTGTCAAAGTCATTATGTCACACCAACCAAACCTCCAGGGCTGGAGAGGACAGCCATGACAGGAATGAACCCTGGATTCAGAGGGGGCTGGGGATAAAGAAATAGCCTCCTCCTCCTGCACCCACCATCCCCTGACTGGCCCCCCTCTCTTCCTGACTCAGACAGCCTCCCTGGTACTGGGTTTAATGCCCTTGGTGAAGACAGCTGGAAACGTATTGATTTTTGCATGAAGTATAATTGTGTTCTGTTGTGACCATTGCTCTGCTGTGTGAAAAACAGTGCTTCACTTTGTGCTCCTGAACCTCCTACTGTTCATCTTAACGTTGCAAATCACCAAATTGACTTTCCAGCCGTGCTATGCCCCCTCTTTCCAGCCGTGCTATGCCCCCTCTTTCCAGCCGTGCTATGCCCCCTCTTTCCAGCCGTGCTATGCCCCCTCTTTCCAGCCGTGCTATGCCCCCTCTTTGCAGAACATGTCAACAGCACACAGGGGAAGCTCAGGTAGGCATTAGGCTACAACATTGGGACAAACCAAAAGATTGGGGCACATTATTTTGCAATAATTTGCTCTACTTAACCATGATATTGTGTATATTCTGCAGCTGGAGACCTCCTTTCATGGCTGGCTTAGAGGATCATGGAAATAAACTGAGGGGTTTCTAAGGAAGTTAGGGGTTTCTAAGGAAGTTAGGGGTTTCTAAGGAAGTTAGGGGTTTCTAAGGAAGTTAGGGGTTTCTAAGGAAGTTAGGACCTCCTTTCCCCTCTCATCCCTTCATCCTTTTCAGTACTCTTGAAATTCAGGCACCATGCTGCTTCACTTCAACTGCCAGCCACAAATATTCCCAAAGTCAGGGATTACAGTCACTCTGTTTCTAGGATGCTTTGCTTCAGCAGCACTTTTCTATTCTTCCACTCCAGATATGTCCAGAAAGCGACGTGACAATAAAACGGAGAATGACAGTGAAATGATCTAATCCATCCCTGTGCTGTGTTGTCATGACTCTCTGCTGTAGAGATAATTATTCAGATAGAGACAACACCACCACCACCACCACTTAGGGGTGATAACAGGATCTTATCAACGTTGTCTTACTCTTCTCTTTGAAGTTACAAAGACAGACAGGAGATTTGGTTTCACTGCTGTTAGCCATCCTGCAGAACAAGCTAATCACATTCCATTAAAATGGTCGATCAGCGAACGTGATGAGCCATTGAAAATGTTTTCCTGAATATCTTCATCAGGTGCCATTCTTGTTACACACTTCAAACTACTTTATGGGCGGATTCAATGCTGTAGAACAGCGGTATTCAACCTTTCGCTTACATATAAAGGGGGTCCCTGGGTTGCCGATTTGCCTGGGCGGGGGTCCCTAGGCAAGAATAGGTTGAAGACCCCTGCTGTAAAATATCTGTTGTAATGGCGGTGCAGTGAGGTATTGTAATTGGACACCATAATAAATCGGCTCCACCTCCAGCTCTCATGAGGACCTGTTTGATTCATGCATGGGACAAGCCACGCAGAGAAACAGCAGAGGACATCTCTGACCTGGGCTATATTCATAAAGCGCCTCAAAGTAGGAGTGCTGGTCTAGGATCAGGTCCCCCACGTCTATATGATATTATTCATTATGACCAAAAAAGGCTAAAATGATCCTAGATCAGCACTCCTACTCTAAGACACTTTATGAATAAGGGCCCTGGTTATAAACACACCACAGTACAGTACCAGAGAGCAAAGGCAATCAATAAGCTAATTTTGAACAGGCCCACTGTAAATAATATCCGACCAGTCACAACAGAATATCAGGCGATAGCGAAAATCAGAGTTGGCCAATCAGTGGCCGCAAATACAGCAGAAAAATGACAGCTTTTGTTAAATCGCAAACAGACTGAAATATGCTGAGGTTGTAAAATGTTAATCTGCACGATCCAGATCTACAAAGGTCACACAAGAAAAGTTGACTGTCTATAACTTTGATATACAGTGTATTGTTGCTAAAGGTGTCCAATCTCATTTGACCTTCAAACCACAACAGCATCTCATTACAGAACACTCTGTTAGTTCTGGAGTTGAAGGCTAGTATAATTTACAAGCGGAGGGGTGTGAGCATGAGACAGTCATACACATTACAGATGATTTAGCAATAAGAACCTGACGAACAGCTGTAATTTTAATAATAATAATAATAATAATAATAATGAAGAAATGATTTCTTACACAGTATGTCCTTTACTGTAACAAGTATGTTTATGTTTTTCCATTTTGTTTATTTCCTGTCACTTTTTATGTCTTACTACTGTACCTACTTTCTCTAGATGACATCTGTAGCTCAGCTGGTAGAGCACGGCGCTTGTAACGCCAGGGTAGTGGGTTCGATCCCCGGGACCACCCATACACAAAAATGTATGCACGCATGACTGTAAGTCGCTTTGGATAAAAGCGTCTGCTAAATGGTATATTATTATATTATTATTTTAATTTTATTTTAACCAGCCTGGGTGAAGCTTCAGAAACATCAGAGGCTGCTGGCCAGGTACTCTCTCTGTGGTTCAGATCAGATCTGAATGGCTGCATACCTCAAATATAATGTTTCACGGTATACCGAAACCTCAGTACTTTTTCCGATACCAAAAAAATACAAAAATGTGTTACCGTCGGTACTTCAGCCCCTTTATAGCGTGAAGATCAAAATGCCTGGCTCCCCACTCATGCTGCATAGAAGTGAACACACTTGAATAATGCAACACGGCATGTAGAAATGTTGAAACTGTTCACAAAACAATGTCCATACAGGCTAGAACACTTTTTACAATGCAAGACGATACCGGTAGCTTCCAGCTTTAATTGTAGGCTAACTTTCCTTGCTAGCTTACAGCTGAATTCACTACCCTAGTACTTTGTTTGCGATAATATGTAAACCATAATGCAAAATATGCTGATTTCAAAGCTGATTGCCACCAAAATCGTTATTAATTCACTTAGTCTCCCTCGCCACCAAAAACTCATTAACTTCTTCATCTCTCTCGCCTCCTGTCTGGTTTCCACTAGATTTCGACCACAGCCACAACATCAGATTCGTCAGCTCAATAACTCAATGCATGCACACACTGATTCAGAGGGGTTGGGTTAAATGCGGAAGACACATTTCGGTTGAATGCATTCAGTTGTGCAACTGACTAGGTATCCCCCTTTCACACCTATTGAATAATATGCATTCACCTGTATTGTGAATAGACCTAGGCTACATCTTGATTTACCCAGTTTATCAATAGAGATTTACCATTCAAATATTTATTTTTTTACATTTTAGTCATTTAGCAGACGCTCTTATCCAGAGCGACTTACAAATTGGTGCATTCACCTTATGGGGTGGGGTAAGGGGGGGGGGGGGTAGAAGGATTACTTTATACTATTCCAGGTATTCCTAAAAGAGGTGGGGTTTCAAGTGTCTCCGGAAGGTGGTGAGTGACTCCGCTGTCCTGGCGTCGTGAGGGAGCTTGTTCCACCATTGGGGTGCCAGAGCAGCTAACAGTTTTGACTGGGCTGAGCGGGAACTGTGCTTCCGCAGACGTAGGGGAGCCAGCAGGCCAGAGGTGGATGAACGCAATGCCCTCGTTTGGGTGTAGGGACTGATCAGAGCCTGAAGGTACGGAGGTGCCGTTCCCCTCACAGCTCCGTAGGCAAGCACCATGGTCTTGTAGCAGATGCGAGCTTCAACTGGAAGCCAGTGGTGTGTGCGGAGGAGCGGGGTGACGTGAGAGAACATGGGAAGGTTGAACACTAGACGGGCTGCGGCGTTCTGGATGAGTTGTAGGGGTTTAATGGCACAGGCAGGGAGCCCAGCCAACAGCGAGTTGCAGTAATCCAGACGGGAGATGACAAGTGCCTGGATTAGGACCTGTGCCGCTTCCTGTGTAAGGCAGGGTCGTACTCTGCGAATGTTGTAGAGCATGAACTTACAGGATCGGGTCACTGCCTTGATGTTAGCAGAGAACGACAGGGTGTTGTCCAGGGTCACGCCAAGGCTCTTTGTACTCTGGGAGGAGGACACAACGGAGTTGTCAACCGTGATGGCGAGATCATGGAACGGGCAGTCCTTCCCCGGGAGGAAGAGCAGCTCCGTCTTGCCGAGGTTCAGCTTGAGGTGGTGATCCATCATCCACACTGATATGTCTGCCAGACATGCGATTCGCCACCTGGTTATCAGAAGGGGGAAAGGAGAAGATTAATTGTGTGTCGTCTGCGTAGCAATGATAGGAGAGGTCATGTGAGGATATGACAGAGCCAAGTGACTTGGTGTATAGCGAGAATAGGAGAGGGCCTAGAACTGAGCCCTGGGGGACACCAGTGGTGAGAGCATGTGGTGCGGAGACAGATTCTCGCCATGCCACCTGGTAGGAGCGACCTGTCAGGTAGGACGCAATCCAAGAGTGAGCCGCGCCGGAGATGCCCAACTCGGAGAGGATGGAGAGGAGGATCTGATGGTTCACAGTATCAAAGGCAGCAGATAGGTCTAGAAGGACGAGAGCAGAGGAGAGAGAGTTAGCTTTAGCAGTGCGGAGAGCCTCTGTGACACAGAGAAGAGCAGTCTCAGTTGAATGACCAGTCTTGAAACCTGACTGGTTTGGATCAAGAAGGTCATTCTGAGAGAGATAGCAAGAGAGTTGGCTAAAGACTGCACGCTCAAGAGTTTTGGAGAGAAAAGAAAGAAGGGATACTGGTCTGTAGTTGTTGACATCGGAGGGATCGAGTGTAGGTTTTTTGAGAAGGGGTGCAACTCTCGCTCTCTTGAAGACGGAAGGGACATAGCCAGCGGTCAAGGATGAGTTGATGAGCGAGGTGAGGTAAGGGAGAAGGTCTCCGGAAATGGTCTGGAGAAGAGAGGAGGGGATAGGGACAAGCGGGCAGGTTGTTGGGCGGCCAGCCGTCACAAGTCACAAGATTTCATCTGGAGAGAGAGGGGAGAAAGAAGTCAAAGCATAGGGTAGGGCAGGGCAGTGTGAGCAGGACCAGCGGTGTCATTTGACTTAACAAACGAGGATCAGATGTCGACAACCTTCTTTTCAAAGAGGAGGATTCAGCAGGGAGGAGAAGGTGGCAAAGAGCTTCCTAGGGTTAGAGGCAGATTCTTGGAATTTAGAGTGGTAGAAAGTGGCTTTAGCAGCAGAAACAGAGGAAGAAAATGTAGAGAGGAGGGAGTGAAAAGATGCCAGGTCCGCAGGGAGTCTAGTTTTCCTCCATTTCCGCTCGGCTGCCCGGAGCCCTGTTCTGTGAGCTCGCAATGAGTCGTCAAGCCACGGAGCAGGTGGGGAGGACCGAGCCGGCCGGGAGGATAGGGGACATAGAGAGTCAAAGGATGCAGAAAGGGAGGAAAGGACAGTTGAGGAGGCAGAATCAGGAGATTGGAGGGAGAAGGATTGGCTGTCTCTAAAACAATGGACATAAAATTGTTAAAATGTAATGATATTGAACTCAAAAGATGCCCAACGATGAAACAGAGCAGTAGCTGAGTTTCTTTCTGGATCAAGTGCCATTCTGTGGCTTTGGCTAATATGCCTTTATTTTGTGTTATCGCTTTGTTACTGTTTATCATGATGGTATCGAGTATCTTGATACTAAACCTTGTATCGAAGTCAAAATTCTGGTATCGTGACAACACTAGTCCGATATGTAGCCGATGGGACATGCTTGGGGTAAAATTAATCACCAAAGTATGTTAATTAAAGTGCTTGTAAATATGGGCCCCTGCCTGTAAAAATAACTGTTATATCGGGAAAACAGACACCCTTATCTGCGGCATCCCAGGCACATCTATGCGTGTGTACGTGCTGTCAGGATTTGTGAATTTGCTTTAAGGTGTGGAAAATGCTTCACCCAAAGATAAGGTGAACGACTACTATATTTAAAAGTTTAATAGACAAACAATGGTCAGACATATGCATCAAAATACTATAGTGTATACTATGGTAGGAATACTATAGTATTCACTCTAGTGTTTTTGCAGATTTTACTGTAATATTCACTGTAGTATACACAGTTTATTATAGTGTAAATACTGAAGTAAAACAATTGTGTGTTTTTGCGGACTGTAGTGTTTTTGTGGACATTTCTGTGGTATTTACTACATTGTTTTTTGTGTGGATAATACTGTAGAATTTACTATAGTATTCTACAAAATTCTATACTAAGTACTACACATGATCGAGGGATACTACAGTGTGTAGTATAGTATTATACAGTATACTACAGAATTCTACAGTAAGTACTGTAGTATTCTATAGTATTTTTTATTTGGGACGTTTCTCTGAGAGGTTCGTGGGAATCTGCCCCCCTCCTCAAGGGCAGGCAGGCATAAATACTCTTGCTTAGCTGTTTGTTCTCCAAGTGTTCTGGGCCCCTGGTCAAAACATGAATCAAGGTTGTCGAGACCTCTTGGGTAGGTGAAAGAGAGAGAGACGGAGGGAGAGAGACCAGAGAGAGAGAGAGAGACAGAGAGCATTGTTAATTAGATTTGGTGGAGACAAATTAAGTGTTCTTCATCATTCATACGCAGAGACTAGCACAGCAGACCCACACAGCTCAATAATGGTAACCCTGCCAACTGCAAATCATCATAGGGAAAGCAACTGCAAATCTGTTGAGAAATGATGGGGTGACACTAACTCAGTTGATGGGTTCTGCAACAGCAACATGTGGTGGAGTAATACCTTGAATATTCTATTCAACAACACTTTGCACCGATACTCAGTGATGCAGGCAATAGGACAATAATATTGGTGTGGGAAGGAGAGTGCAGTAAAACAGGCTCTAACCTACTGCTGTAGTGTTATTGACCTCATCCCAACTGACAACACCTCACTAATGACTTAGCAGTGTGGAAGGCAGCCTCTGTCTTGGGAATAGAGTCATAAACACAGAATGGTTGCAGACACAGAGGCTGGGTAGGAGTCATGTGTTATGGCCCTGAGATGTTTCACTGTCCCCCAGCGGGAGCCTGTGGTGGTTATCAACAGGGTGGAGGGAGAACTGGGCTATGACGGAGTAGGTAGAAGTAGCCTCTAACCACTGATACCGAGTCAGATCTTTTTCCATCCTCCTAATGGTTATGGGTTGTATTGGGAGTAGGGTCATCTGATCCTAGATCTGTGGTTAGGGCTGGGGCAGGTATGACCCAGCCAAGGTGTAGTGGAGAAGTCAACAGGGGTGTGATGAGGCGAGTCTCCCCCTGGGAAGTGACATGCCTGGTGGTGCCGCCCTGTGGAACATTTCCTTTACCCATAATCCTTTGGGTAATAAATAATGACAGCCGCAGATGCTCCGTTCCCGGAGAAGACCAATCAATGTGCCTCCTGCAGATTAGTGTAAACTACTTAACCTTCAGCACAACAAATCCACTCTACAGGGCACTCCTCACAGGGAACGGCAGTTTGAGCTTCACTGTACCTGTTTGACACCACTGACCGACCGTCAAATTAAAAACATAAACATGCTAGCCTCAAGGCTGTCAAATTAAAATACTCATGCGATGCATACATTATTTTTATTTTTTTTGTGTATGGGTGGTCCCGGGGATCGAACCCACTACCTTGGCGTTACAAGCGCCGTGCTCTACCATACAAAAAAAGTATGTGGACACTCCTTCAAATTAGTGGATTCGGCTATTTCAGCCACACCCGTTGCTGACAGGTGTATAACATCGAGCACACAGCCATGCAATCTCCATAGACAAATGTTGGCAGTAGAATGGCCTTAAGGAAGAGCTCAGTGACTTTCAACGTGGCACCGTCATAGGATGCCAAATGTCCAACAAGTCAGTTCGTCAAATTTCTGCCCTGCTAGAGCTGCCCAAGTCAACTTTAAATAATGGTCTGGGGCTATTTTTCATGGTTCGGGCTAGGCCCCTTAGCTCCAGTGAAGGGGAATCTTAACGCTACAGCAAACAATCACATTCTAGACGATTCTGTGCTTCTGAATTTGTGGCAACAGTTTGGGAAAGGCCCTTTCCTGTTTCAGCATGACAATGCCCCTGTGCACATACAGAAATGGTTTGTCGAGATCGATGTGGAAGAACTTGACTGGCCTGCACAAAGCCCTGACCTCAACCCCATCGTACACCTTTGGGGTAAATTGGAATGCCAACTGCGAGCCAGACCTAAACGCCCAACATCAGTGCCCGACCTCACTAATGCTCTTGTGGCTGAATGGAAGCAAGTCCCCGCAGCATTGTTCCAACATCTAGTGGAAAGCCTTCCCAGAAGAGTGGAGGCTGTTATAGTAGCAAAGGGGGGACCAACTCCATATTAATGCCCATGGTTTTGGAATGAGATGTTCGACGAGCAGGTGTCCACATATTTTTGGCCATGTAGTGTACCTTGGGAGCAATGATTGTCTTAGAGTAAATCTGTTAACGTGGAATTGCCCTCATGCAACATCTAAAGCTCCCTCTGGAAAAACATTTAGTTATTCAATGAATACATTTTCCATAAACAAAACACTTTCCAATAGATACAGTAGCTGAACAAAGACTGGACAGTGTAACTACACAAAAGTCATTATATGGAAATCAAACTTCCAGAATGTGTATAAATCAGTTGTCATTATGAGCAGATAAGGGAACTACTTTTTCTATTTATTAGATAACTAACTAAGGCTGTGGCAGGCAATGAGAGGAGTTTCCTCTAGATCCCCCCAATGAGAGGGCTAGATGCAATGAGTGGAGTTTCCTCTAGATCCCCAGTCAATGAGAGGAGTTTCCTCTAGATCCCCAGTCAATGAGAGGAGTTTCCTCTAGATCCCCAGTCAAGGGAGAGGAGTTTCCTCTAGATCCCCAGTCAATGAGAGGAGTTTCCTCTAGATCCCCAGTCAATGAGAGGAGTTTCCTCTAGATCCCCAGTCAATGAGAGGAGTTTCCTCTAGATCCCCAGTCAATGAGAGGAGTTTCCTCTAGATCCCCAGTCAATGAGAGGAGTTTCCTCTAGATCCCCAGTCAATGAGAGGAGTTCCCTCTAGATCCCCAGTCAATGAGAAGAGTTTCCTCTAGATCCCCAGTCAATGAGTGGAGTTTCCTCTAGATCCCCAGTCAATGAGAGGAGTTTCCTCTAGATCCCAAGTCAATGAGAGGAGTTTCCTCTAAATCCCCAGTCAATGAGAGGAGTTTCCTCTAGATCCCCAGTCAATGAGAGGAGTTTCCTCTAGATCCCCAGTCAATGAGAGGAGTTTCCTCTAGATCCCCAGTCAATGAGCGGAGTTTCCTCTAGATCCCCAGTCAATGAGAGGAGTTTCCTCTAGATCCCCAGTCAATGAGAGGAGTTTCCTCTAGATCCCCAGTCAATGAGAGGAGTTTCCTCTAGATCCCCAGTCAATGAGAGGAGTTTCCTCTGATCCCCAGTCAATGAGAGGAGTTTCCTCTAGATCCCCAGTCAATGAGAGGAGTTTTCCTCTAGATCCCCAGTCAATGAGAGGAGTTTCCTCTAGATCTCCAGTCAATGAGAGGAGTTCCCTCTAGATCCCCAGTCAATGAGAGGAGTTTCCTCTAGATCCCCAGTCAATGAGAGGAGTTTCCTCTAGATCCCCAGTCAATGAGAGGAGTTTCCTCTAGATCCCCAGTCAATGAGAGGAGTTTCCTCTAGATCCCCAGTCAATGAGAGGAGTTTCCTCTAGATCCCCAGTCAATGAGCAGAGTTTCCTCTAGATCCCCAGTCAACTGGTGGGAGGTTTTGAAATGGGTCACAGGTGTGATTATAAATTATAATAACAAAAAAATACTCCAGTCTGAACTTAAACAACTTAAACCAGGTAGAAAGTGTGTAGAAATGATAACTAAACGTACATTTTTAAATAATTAAATCTCTGATTTTTTTTCTTTCTTCAATCACAGTATTTTCAATATAGAGCTATTAGCAGCACTATGTGGGTTGATTTTGTGGTCTCAGTGAGTTTATTTAACATTTTTCATCAAGAATATGGTCAAAATATCATTCTTGACAATGAAAGTATGGGAATGTTGTTCCCTTGTCATGTAATTGCTACATTTCCTATCAATTTAGCATTAAATATAGTTTTCCAGATTGTATTTGTGCAATTATTTTTTGCGGTGCGAATATTGGGTTGCGACTGAGACAACCTGGTTCAATTTGGGTCCCGAGGCAAGACCAGGGAGAACCACTGATCTAGATCCCCAGTCAGTCAGTCTAAAAAGAATTGATCTGGGAGAAAGCACATGCTGGGCTTAGGTGACTGTCCTTCCTAGGGATGGGAAGGGTCAGTTGCCAATAAATAATTTCCTGTTTGCTTTTTTACAGGCTCCACTGATGTTAGGTCAATATAGCAAAGCTATGGAGTACACTCAATCTAAAAAAACATAAGGGACAAGGGTATGGAAGACCAGTATACAACTAACTTTCCACTTCTGACCTTTGTGTCAGGGACAAGCAGATTGAATCACGTTCAGGGTTCTCCACATACCAGGTTAGAACAATGTGATCATGATTAAACCAGTACAACTGTAATTACTGGGTGTCTATTACCAGAATCCTAACAAAATTAGAACGCTACACATTTTTCCACGGAGGCTGCTAGCTAAATATGCTAACGAGTGCAAATGAAAATAAACAAATTGCAAAGACAGGAAATCTAGCTCATAAAGTTATACATACAGTGGGGAGAACAAGTATTTGATACACTGCAGGTTTTCCTACTTACAAAGCATGTAGAGGTCTGTAATTTGTATCATAGGTACACTTCAACTGTGAGAGACGGAATCTAAAACAAACATCTTAGAAAATCACATTGTATGATTTTTAAGTAATTAATTTGCATTTTATTGCATGACATAAGTATTTGATACATCAGAAAAGCAGAACTTAATATTTTGGTACAGAAAACCTTTGTTTGCAATTACAGAGATCATACATTTCCTGTAGGTCTTGACCAGGTTTGCACACACTGCAGCAGGGATTTTGGCCCACTCCTCCATACAGACCTTCTCCAGATCCTTCATGTTTTGGGGCTGTCGCTGGGCAATACGGACTTTCAGCTCCCTCCAAAGATTTTCTAGGGTTCAGGTCTGGAGACTGGCTAGGCCATTCCAGGACCTTGAGATGCTTCTTACGGAGCCACTCCTTAGTTGCCCTGGCTGTGTGTTTCGGGTCGTTGTCATGCTGGAAGACCCAGCCACGACCCATCTTCAATGCTCTTACTGAGGGAAGGAGGTTGTTGGCCAAGATCTCGCGATACATGGCCCCATCCATCCTCCCCTCAATACGGTGCAGTCGTCCTGTCCCCTTTGCAGAAAAGCATCCCCAAAGAATGATGTTTCCACCTCCATGCTTCACGGTTGGGATGGTGTTCTTGGGGTTGTACTCAACCTTCTTCTTCCTCCAAACACGGCGAGTGGGAGTTTAGACCAAAAAGCTCTATTTTTGTCTCATCAGACCACATGACCTTCTCCCATTCCTCCTCTGGATCATCCAGATGGTCATTGGCAAACTTCAGACGGGCCTGGACATGCGCTGGCTTGAGCAGGGGGACCTTGCGTGCGCTGCAGGATTTTAATTCATGACGGCATAGTGTGTTAATAATGGTTTTCTTTGAGACAGTGGTCCCAGCTCTCTTCAGGTCATTGACCAGGTCCTGCCGTGCCGTTCTGGGCTGATCCCTCACCTTCCTCATGATCATTGATGCCCCACGAGGTGAGATGTTGCATGGAGCCCCAGACCGAGGGTGATTGACCGTCATCTTGAACTTCTTCCATTTTCTAATAATTGCGCCAACAGTTGTTGCCTTCTCACCAAGCTGCTTGCCTATTGTCCTGGGATAGGATAAAGTAATCCTTCTACCCCCCCCCCAAAAAAAAACAAAAAAACAATTGTAAAGTGGTTATCCCACTGGCTATAGGGTGAATGCACCAATTTGTAAGTCGCTCTGGATAAGAGCGTCTGCTAAATGACGTAAATGTAAATGTAAATGTCCTGTAGCCCATCCCAGCCTTGTGCAGGTCTACAATTTTATCCCTGATGTCCTTACACAGCTCTCTGGTCTTGGCCATTGTGGAGATGTTGGAGTCTGTTTGATTGAGTGTGTGGACAGGTGTCTTTTATACAGTTAACGAGTTCAAACAGGTGCAGTTAATACAGGTAATGAGTGGAGAACAGTAGGGCTTCTTAAAGAAAAACGAACAGGTCTGTGAGAGCCGCAAAATTCTTACTGGTTGGTTTTGGTAGTGACTTAAAAATCAAATGGATTTTTGTTTTAGATTCCGTCTTCACAGTTGAAGTGTACCTATGATAAAAAATTACAGACCTCTACATGCTTTGTAAGTAGGAAAACCTGCAAAATCGGCAGTGTATCAAATACTTGTTCTCCCCACTGTAGGTAGGAGCTACCGAATGCCATTTTTGGGGAGTTTGGACATTTACAAGCAAATGTGAACGAGAGACATTGTGCAAATTAACAAAGTTTTGATGCATGCCTGTCTGAAGGAAGAACGGTACTGGCTCTGGAGCAGTATGTGTACAAGCTGTGTCTGTGTGGAGTCTGGAGTCGCCCAGGGCAACGGGCCTGCCTGCTCTGCTTGGACAAGAGGGGGGTGGAACATCTGAATGATGTGTAGCTACTTTTCTCAGGTACTTTTCTTGGTGTATTCAGCCTACTTTTCTCCAGTAAAATGCAAGATTAACTTTAAGCAAAGCATTAGGAAATGTAGCTGGCTACATTCTTTCTATGATAAACATTACAAATATGTCCGTGCATCATTTTTGCAAAAAACACCTTGCTTTTTCATTGTAAGCTCATTTAGCCTACTTGTGTGGCTGCCAGCCAAATAGCGTTGCACTTCTGTTCTTATCTAATGAAAATGAAGCTATTTTCTGCCGAATGTGTTGCACTAATGTATTTTCTGTGAAGGAAAACTACAGTTGCACGTCCCTGATAACTCTATTGAAGCAAAAAAAAACACTTGACTTTCAATATAAAACGCGACCCCTGTCAATACACAGCTTTCTCCCACTGTACTATTTACAAACAAACAGGTGCCTGGCTCAACTGTTCTGGGGAACTACGGTAAGCTTCATAATGTTAAATAATGTGACGTGAAATGAAGAACACAATCTGCTTTATCTCCTAACCTATTGCACAAGTTGACTGCAGGTATTTATTTAAAAAGTGGCTACAAATATTAAAGTTTATTGAACATTTTTAAATAAATCGTTTTAGCATAAACCACACATTTGACTGTTTTTCCAACCACTGGTGGAAGTTTCACACTACAGTAAGTGTGGGATGACTGTTACAGCACTCCATCCAATGTCAACGGCTGGTATTCAAGACTGGCGTTCTTCACACTAGGGGGGGGGTAATGGTAAAATGAACAATTTGGGGGTTTTAAAAGCACATATTCTCTACGGGAACAACTATGGGATTGTGTGGCTGGACAGCTGGACTTGTCGAGCTGCCCTTACCTGACTTCTCACACGTAAGGCTACCACAAGAGACCGTCTAACTAACTACAGACAGCCCTGCGGAAACCAAGGGACTGCTGTTCCTTCCATGGCTGCAGGCCGACGGTGCAGCAGAAATGTAGGTCTTTGTGACAACAGAATACACATTTTGCACCCTGGGAGAGAGAGCCAAGCATTTAACAAACATGGTAACTTAAAAATGGGGAACCGCTTCCATTCTGGAGGAATGCTGATTGCTCCTGCTTAATGGTTTGTGATTCGGTCACATTAAAAGCAGTTCACGGGATCATCATCTTATAAAAAACAATGTCATTTGAAACTCAATGCATAATTATTGGGTGTGCTAGAAGCTACATAGAGGGACTGGGGCAGGGAGTATGGAAGAATGGTAGCATGGGACCTGGGATAGGGCCTGCACTAATTCCAAGGGTTCACACATTGAGGTCTGGAGAGCAGCCAAGTCCCCACTGTGCCCAGTGAGAGGAGCGCCTTTAGAGGCCTGACCCCACTGTGCCCAGTGAGAGGAGTGGCTTTAGAGGCCTGACCCCACTGTGCCCAGTGAGAGGAGTGGCTTTAGAGGCCTGACCCCACTGTGCCCAGTGAGAGGAGTGGCTTTAGAGGCCTGACCCCACTGTGCCCAGTGAGAGGAGTGGCTTTAGAGGCCTGACCCCACTGTGCCCAGTGAGAGGAGTGGCTTTAGAGGCCTGACCCCACTGTGCCCAGTGAGAGGAGTGGCTTTAGAGGCCTGACCCCACTGTGCCCAGTGAGAGGAGTGGCTTTAGAGGCCTGACCCCACTGTGCCCAGTGAGAGGAGTGGCTTTAGAGGCCTGACCCCACTGTGCCCAGTGAGAGGAGTGGCTTTAGAGGCCTGACCCCACTGTGCCCAGTGAGAGGAGTGGCTTTAGAGGCCTGACCCCACTGTGCCCTGTGAGAGGAGTGGCTTTAGAGGTCATATGGACACCGAAACGCTTAGAGATATTATTTGACTGTAACAGACGAGAACTTAACCTTTCTATGTCTCAACTCCTAAATTGTAGAACAGAGCAGACCCAACTAAAATGAGAGCATCAATGAACATGATTGTGGAAAATGAATGCTCAGTTTCTGTTGCGAGCGGCATTGCTGCTATAGCTAGCAGCATTTTAGCCACAGACTGTCATGTGCTAGCTGTCTAGTCTGTGTTTAATAAATGTGCAATGAGCATAAAAAGAAGCATTTATATCAGGAATTGGCAACGTGTTCTCATTCTGAGAAATAAGGCTCTTCTTATCCAGGTAGGCCACTTGATTTCAATATCTAAACAAAGTGAACAGGTTATGTTGTTGAAACAGTTGGGAGACAGACAGGAGGGTGTATTCATAACGGTTCAACTGTTCTACCTTGTTAGCAAGCGAACAGCCCCAAGGTGGCTAGATTAGCTGGCTACTCACTAGCACGTGGGCTTGTGCTTGAGAGATTGTTTATGAGACCTGCGTTCATTTTCTAGAATGGCTGCTACAAGAAGTTGATCTTTGTTAGTGGATGTGCATTGCGCATTGTTCTGGTTAACTTTGTAACAAAAATTGCATTTTTCATAGACAGACTTCAAATCCAGATCAGTGATTATTGCAAAAAGCAGGTTAAACTATTTGGATAAAATAATTAAATTATGAGTGGGTCTTATGTGTCACGCCATGACTTATGGGACTCTAGTATGTTGAGTCAGGGTGTGGAGTTCTATGTTGTAGTCTAGGTGTTGTAGTTCTGTGTTTGGCCGGGTGTGATTCCCAATCAGAGACAGCAGTCGCTCGTTGTCTCTGATTGGGGATCATACTTAGGCAGCCTGTTGGCACTAGTTAGTTGTGGGATCTTGTTCCGTGTGTAGGCTTGTTTTGTGTTTAGCCTGAGGACTTCACGTTTCGTTGGTTTTGTTGTTTTGTCGTGTGTTTATCATTGAAATAAACATGTATGCATTTCACGCTGCGCCTTGGTCTGACCCGTCCTTAAACGAACGTGACATTATGGTTGGGAAGGCTTATATTTAGCCTAGGTATAATTCTATATGCAGTGCTGTGACCTTTAATTAAGCAACAAAGCTTATTTTGAGATTTTTATTGTTTTAAATTGAGATATATCATGAATCGCCCATAAGTTTGAAAATAATTTGATGCGATTTTTAGCCCATATCTCCCAGCCCCATGCAGAGCTGCAGGTAGCTGTCAGTCATTGATCATTGTGTAATTTGTTGTGTAATTGTAAGATGAGGGGCTCCCTTGCAAAAGAGACCTTGGCCTCTACTGTTAAAATAAAGGTAAAATAAAACAACTCAATCAAAGTGGTGAGAGTGAATAGTGGATGGTGGTGGGGAGAGGTTCTCAGGGACAAGCCATACTCCCTGAGGTTCCTTGAGATCAACCAAGTCAACAGAAAAGGATCAGGGCAGTTTTAACATGGACCACAGCAGTATGACCAGGGCAGCAGTAGAACCAGGGCAGCAGTAGGACAA
>CM072229.1:48905474-48924512 GCA_036851935.1 Coregonus suidteri | reverse complement strand
GGGAATCCTTGTTTTGATACATAAACTTGTATTTTTTCTTACATCTAGAGACAGCGGAAATGGGTATATTCTAAAATGCCCTGCGTTTTTAACCTGTTGAGCTATCAGCCCTCTGAATGGCAAGTTAGAGTGGCCAACACTGAGTGCAGCAACCAATATACAATATGTAATGATGCAGGAGGACTGGGGAGTGACCAATAGTTAGTGAAGTCTTTTTCATATCCACTTCTAAAGTCTATTGTCAAAACATGCCCTACAGCTGGTTAGAAACACAGGTCATTAAGTAGAACCTAAAACTGGTCCATGATCAAGTGCTCTAGTCTAGTGTCCCTTTGATTATGCCTGCACATAATAGCTCAGCAGCCCCAAACAATCTAAAGAATATCTCAGACTGGCCAATAAAATGAAAGATTAAGATGTGCAGTCTGAGATATGGCTATTTCTTTGCTACTCTGCCTAGAAGGTCAGCATCCCGGAGTCGCCTCTTCACTGTTGACGTTGAGACTGGTGTGTTGCGGGTACTATTTAAGAAGCTGCAGCGAGGACCTGTGAAGGCATCTGTTTCTCAAACTAAACACTCTAATGTATTTGTTGCTCTCGCTACAGGTTGGGCCCACCCGGGGCCTCCACTCCTCTTCTATTCTGGTAAGAGACAGTTTGCGCTGTTTGGAAGGGAGTAATACACAGCCATTGTACGAGATCTTCAAGTTTTATTGGTAATTTCTCGCATGGAATAGGCTTCATTTCTCAGAACAAGAATCGGATGATGAGTTCAGGAAGAAAGTGATTTGTTATGGCCATTTAGAGCCTGTAATCGAAAACACAATTGCACGTGTGACAAGTACTGAAAGTATACGAAAAGAGGTATGACGCAGACGCACGAATTAACAAGGTCAAGGTTTTACTAAACATATGCACAAAGAGAAATAACAAAGTATATAGTAAGCGACCACAAAGCTAGACAATCACACACAACATCTTCAGAACAGTCCAGGGCTAAAGTATGGGTGGTGATGAGATGATGAGGTGCAGAATGCCGCTGGAGGTGATTAGGCGGGCGTTGGTTTCCATTCCGGGTGTGACCGAGGATGGTGCGGCGCTAAGATGGGGGAGCAATGACGCATGACGATGACAGCTGTTGAGGCTACAGATACTCAACTAGTCTCCCAAGAAGGCCAGTAAATTGCTTCTTTAATCAGCACAACCGTTTTTTCAGCTGTGCTAACATAATTGCAAAGGGTTTCTAATGATCAATTAGCCTTTTGAAATTATAAATTTGGATTAGCAAAGCAAACACAACGTGCCATTGGAACAAATGACTGATGGTTGCTGATAATGCGGCCTCTGTACCGCCGTATGCAGCAGATTTTCCATTACAAATCTCTCTGCCGTTTTCCAGCTACAATAGCCATTTTACAACATTAACAATGTCTAACACTGTATTTCTATTTGATTTATCTAACCCCCCCGAATTTGATGTATTTTTATGGACAAAAACAGACATTTCTAAGTGACCCCAAACTTTTGAACGGTAAGTGTATATATATGACAAATGTTATACTGAAAAACAACAAAAAATCACTCAATCAATCAAAACAGTGCAGTGGACATTTCATGAATGGAAAGAGACATCTGTTACAAAACACAAAAAAGAGGAATAACTGACATTCTGAGATTGTAAAGCCTTCGATACTTGGTAGACCTACAGGTAGGCACGGGATGTATTTTTTTGTGTTTGTCGCGATTGTCATAGTCTGTTTATTGTGGTGTTGAAAACTCAAGCCATGATATTGAACGTGCCCCCGAAGTTGGTGTGCTTTTGTTTATTCTGGTTCTGGGGTACATTGGCAACCAGAATACCTGTTAGTGGAAAATATATTGAAATAGATATTTTATAATACATTTGGCTATCACAATGTTGGAAAACTGATATCCCCCTCCTAGCTTGATCACTTGTCTGCAGACAGCTATGAAACTCGTATTGTAGGTCCAATGAAACATGCAGGGGAGAGTGAGCTCATCCGTGGTTGTGTCGGACGCAAGAGGCCCCTCAAACCTTCTTGCCTTCTGCCCCTGCGTGTCGGGCAATCCGACCGATGCCACAAACGCATGCCGAAGTGGCAAAGTCTTTTTTTTATAGTACAGTGGAAGGGTCATGTTGAAAAACATGTGAAAATAGTCGCCAGCTCATTTTGAACTGATCCCCTAATTTACTTAAAAGTAACTTTTGAGATCACTGCTCGATACAACTGGAACTGGAAATCCAACTTTCGTGCGTCACTATCTTTTTTTTATAATCAGAAGGAAAACAAGAAAACACAACCAGAAATGAAAAAAAATCATAGTAAATCATCAAGGGGGTGATTCGGGTCTCAGCAATACCGCTGTGGTATGTTCTTATGTATAGACAAATAGTATTCTTACCCTTATGAATGGTAACTGAGACAACAGTCTCCCTCAACTATAAGAAAGTAGTGTTCATAAATTATCAATTCAGACGGTTCAGAAGGGACATTGTTAACAAGTCTAAAATACTACAAATACTGGGTGTTCCTATGGACAATAGCCATACAATTCATTTTGATTGCATGTGCTATAAGCAGGGTACATACCATGAAGTTACTTACCCTCTCATCAACTTCCTTACTGTTCAGCTTTCCTGAATTTCCTCCACACTGACTAGCTGACATGTGGTGTGCTGTCATGTCTCCTGAGGTTTGTGGATTATGGTCCAAACTGAGCACTGACATCACCCAAAACAGTTAGTCTTGAACATTTATCCTGTTTCCCATGTAAAAATAGCCTTTGAGTGACCAAAACATCACCCATACTATATTTTCTCCATTAAAATTCTCAGTTGAGAAAATGTACCCTTTTTTCTCATCGATGTCTAACTATCATTAAGAATGGACAGGCTAGGTGGCCATAGCAACATACAATCCTGTCATACGGGAGCAAAAAATATGCAAAATCAAGCATAGTAAAATAGGCTATAAGTTCACTGAGGGAGAGACTTCCTAAAGCCATCATCACAGTCCCAATGAGACCCAGAGCTAACCAGCCGTGCCCATGTACCTTAGGCACAAAAATCCAACCCAAACAGGCTCATTGAACTCTCCGCTAACCATGACGCTCCTCCTCCGGAGTCCGTGAACGTTGACTAATCTGTATAATCCTTCCAAGCGAGAGGGGTGTGAGGTATGAGACAGTCATACACATTACAGATGATTTAGCATGGTATAAGAACCTGAGGAACAGCTGTAATTTTTAATAATAATAATGAAGAAATTATTTTCTTACACAGTATGTCCCTTTACTGTAACAAGCATGTTTATGTTTTTCCATTTTGTTTATTTCCTGTCACTTTTATGTCTTACTACTGTACCTACTTTCTCTAGATGACATCTGTAGCTCAGCTGGTAGAGCACGGCGCGGTGTAACGCCAGGGGGTAGTGGGTTCGATCCCCCGGGACCACCCATACACAAAAAATGTATGCACGCATGACTGTAAGTTCGCTTTGGATCAAAAGCGTCTGCTAAATGGTATATGAAATTATTTTAATTTTCATTTTAACCAGCCTGGGTGAAGCTTCAGAAATATCAGAGGCTGCGCTGGCCAGGTACTCTCTCTGTGGTTCAGATCAGATCTGAATGGATGGCATACCCCTCAAATATAATGTTGTTTCACGGTATACCGAAACCTCAGTACTTTTTCCGATACCAAAAAAATACAAAAACGTGTTACCGTCGGTCTCGTACTTCAGCCCCTTTATAGCGTGAAGAGCAAAATGCCCCCCTGGCTCCCCACTTATGCTGCACAGAAGTTAACACACTTGAATAATGCAACACGGCATGTAGAAATGTTGAAACTGTTCACAAAACATGTCCATACAGGCTAGAACACTTTTTTACAATGCAAGACGATACCGGTAGCTTCCAGCTTTAATTGGTAGGGCTAACTTTCCTTGCTAGCTTACAGCTTTAATTCACTACCTAGTATCTTTGTTTGCGATAATATGTAAAAACCATAATGCAAAATATGCTGATTTCAAGCTGATTGCCACCAAAATCGTTATTAATTCGCTTAGTCTCCCTCGCCACCAAAAACTCATTAACTTCTTCATCTCTCTCGCCTCCTGTCTGGTTTCCACTAGATTTCGACCACAGCCACAAAGTCAGATTCGTCAGCTCAATAACTCAATGCATGCACACACTGATTCAGAGGGGTTGGGTTTAAATGCGGAAGACACATTTCGGTGAATGCATTCAGTTGTGCAACTGACTAGGTATCCCCCTTTCACACCTATTGAATAATATTGCATTCACCTGTATTGTGAAGCTACATCTTGATTTACCCAGTTTATCATTCAAATATTTTTTTTTTTTTTACATTTTAGTTCATTTAGCAGACGCTTTCTTATCCAGAGTGACTTACAATTAGTGAATGCATACATGTATTTTTTTTTCTCCATCTTCTGGCCCCCCGTGGGAACGAACCCACATCCCTGCTGGCCAAACCCTCTCCTACCTTGGACGACGCTGGACCAATTGTGCGACGCCCATGAGTATCCCGGTCACGGCCGGCTGCGACAGAGCATGGACTCGAAACCAGTGATCTCTAGTGCACAGCTAAGCACTGCGATGCACGCCTTAGACCACTGCACCCACTCGGGAGTCATGATTACCATTATGTTGTTTTGTAGTTAGATTGGTAAAAACAAAGTCAAATTGATTATGTAATTTGATTATTAAACATTACATTTACATTTTCGTCATTTAAGCAGACGCTCTTATCCAGAGCGACTTACAAATTGGTGCATTCACCTTATGATAGCCAGTGGGAAAAACCACTTTTTTTGGGGGGGTGGGGTAAAGGGGGGTAGAAGGATTACTTTATCCTATCCCAGGTATTCCTTAAAGAGTGTGGGTTTCAAGTGTCTCCGGAAGGTGGTGAGTGACTCCGCTGTCCCTGGCATCGTGGGGGAGCTTGTTCCACCATTGGGGTGCCAGAGCAGCTAACAGTTTTGACTGGGCTGAGCGTGGAACTATGCTTCCGCAGAGGTAGGGGAGCCAGCAGGCCAGAGGTGGATGAACGCAATGCCCTCGTGTTGGGTGTAGGGGACTGATCAGAGCCTGAAAGTACGGAAGGTGCCGTTCCCCTCACAGCTTCGTAGGCAAGCACCATGGTCTTGTAGCAGATGCAAGCTTCAACTGGAAGCCAGTGGTGTGTGCGGAGGAGCGGGGTGACGTGAGAGAACATGGGAAGTTGAACACCAGACGGGCTGCGGCATTCTGGATGAGTTGTAGGGGTTTAATGGCACAGGCAGGGAGCCCCAGCCAACACAGAAAAAGAGTTGGCAGTAATCCAGATGGGAGATGACAAGTGCCTGGATTAGGACCTGTGCCGCTTCCTGTGTAAGGCAGGGTCGTACTCTGCGAATGTTGTAGAGCATGAACTTACAGGATCGGGTCACCGCCTTGATGTTAGCGGAGAACGCACAAAGGTGTTGTCCAAGGGTCACGCCAAGGCTCTGTGCACTTATGGAGGAGGAGAGGACCACAACAGAGTTTGTCAACCGTGATGACGAGATCATGGAACGGGCAGTCCTTCCCCGGGAGGATGAGCAGCTCCGTCTTGCCGAGGTTCAGCTTTGAGTGGGTTGAAATCCGTCATCCACACTGATATGTCTGCCAGATATGCAGAGATGCAATTCGCCCCTGGTTATCAGAAGGGGGAAAGGAGAAGATGAATTGTGTGTCGTCTACATAGCAATGATAGGAGAGGCCATGTGAGGAATATGACACAGAGCCAAGTGACTTGGTGTATAGTGAGAATAGGAGAGGGCCTAGAACTGAGCCCTGGGGGACACCAGTGGTGAGAGCACGTGGTGCCGGAGACAGATTCTCGCCACGCCACCTAGTAGGAGTGACCTGTCAGGTAGGACGCAATCCAAGAGTGAGCCGCGCCGGAGATGCCCAGCTCAGAGAGGGTGGAGAGGAGGATCTGATGGTCAATCAATTTATTATTTTTTTTCAATCAATTTTTATTTTATATAGCCCTTCTTACATCAGCTAATATCAGTCTTGAAACCTGACTGGTTTGGATCAAGAAGGTCATTCTGAGAGAGATAGCAAGAGAGTTGGCTTAAAGACGGGCACGCTCAAGAGTTTTGAAGAGAAAAGAAAGAAAGGGATACTGGTCTGTAGTTGTTTGAAATCAGAAATATCGAGCAGTAAACAGGCTCTAACCGGAAGGCTAGCCTCTGTCTTGGGAATAGAGTCATAAAACCAGAATGGTTGCAGACACAGAGGCTGGGTAGGAGTCATGTGTTATGGCCCTGAGATGTTTCACTGTCCCACAGCGGGAGCCTGTGGTGGGCATCAACAGGGTGGAGGAGAACTGGGCTATGAACGGAGTAGGTAGAAGTAGCCTCTAACCACTGATACCGAGTCAGATCTTTTTCCATCCTCCTAATGGTTACGGTGTTGTATTGGGAGTAGGGTCATCTGATCTAGATCTGTGGTTAGGGCTGGGGCAGGTATGACCCAGCCAAGGTGTAGTGGAGAAGTCAACAGGGGTGTGATGATGAGGCGAGTCTCCCCTGGGAAGTGACATGCCTGGTGGTGCCGCCCTGTGGAACATTTCCTTTACCCATAATCCTTTGGGTAATAAATGATGACAGCCGCGGATGCTCCGTTCCCGGAGGAGACCAATCAAATGTGCCATCCTGCAGATTAGTGTAAACTACTTAACCTTCAGCACAACAAATCCACTCTACAGGGCACTCCTCACAGGGAACGGCAGTTTGAGCTTCACTGTACCTGTTTGACACCACTGACCGTCAAACATAACATGCTAGCCTCAAGGCTGTCAAATTAAAATACTCATGATGGCATTATAAGTACAATATATGACGAAAAGTATGTGGACACTCCTTCAAATTAGTGGATTCGGCTATTTCAGCCACACCCGTTGCTGACAGGTGTATAACATACGAGCACACAGCCATGCAATCTCCATACAAAAAAACATTGACAGTAGAATGGGCCTTACTGATGAGCTCAGTAAATTTCAATGTGGCAACCGTCATAGGATGACCAAATGTCACAACAAGTCAGTTCGTCAAATGTCTGCGACCTGCTAGAGCTGCCACTCCAGTCAACTTTAAATAATGGTCTGGGGCTATTTTTCATGATTCGCGGCTAGGCCCCTTAGCTCCAGTGAAGGGAAATCTTAACGCTACAGCAAACAATCACATTCTAGACGATTCTGTGCTTCTGAATTTGTGGCAACAGTTTGGGAAAGCAGCCCTTTCCTGTTTCAGCATGACAATGCCCCCCGTGCACATACAGAAATGGGTTTGTCGAGATCGATGTGGAAGAACTTGACTGGCCTGCACAGAGCCCTGACCTCAACCCCATCAAAACACCTTTGGGGTGTAAATTGGGAATGCCAACTGCGAGCCAGACCTAAACGCCCAACATCAGTGCCCCGACCTCACTAATGCTCTTGTGGCTGCATGGGAAGTAAGTCCCTGCAGCAATGTTCCAACATCTAGTGGAAAGCCTTCCCAGAAGAGTGGAGGCTGTTATAGTAGCAAAGGGTGGACCAACTCCATATTAATGCCCATGGTTTTGGAATGAGATGTTCGACGAAGCAGCATGTGTCCACATACTTTTGGCCATGTAGTGTACCTTGGGAGCAATGATTGTCTTAGAGTAAATCTGTTACCGTGGAATTGCCCTCATGCAACATCTAAAGCTCCCTCTGGAAAAAACATTTAGTTTATTCAATGAATACATTTTCCATAAACAAAACACTTTCCAATAGATACAGTAGCTGAACAAAGACTGGACAGTGTAACTACACAAAAGTCATTATATGGAAATCAAACTTCCAGAATGTGTATAAATCAGTTGTCATTATGAGCAGATAAGGGAAACTACTTTTTCTATTTTATTAGAGAACTAACTAGGCTGTGGATTTCCGCTAGGCAGGCAATGAGGAGTTTCCTCTAGATCCCCAGGCAATGAGAGGAGTTTCCTCTAGATCCCCAGTCAATGAGAGGAGTTCCTCTAGATCCCCAGTCAATGAGAGGAGTTTCCTCTAGATCCCCAGTCAATGAGAGGATTTTCCTCTAGATCCCCAGTCAATGAGAGGAGTTTCCTCTAGATCCCCAGGCAATGAGAGGAGTTTCCTCTAGATCCCCAGTCAATGAGAGGAGTTTCCTCTAGATCCCCAGGCAATGAGAGGAGTTTTCCTCTAGATCCCCAGTCCATGAGAGGAGTTGCCTCTAGATCCCCAGTCAACTGGTGGGAGGTTTTGAAATGGGTCACAGGTGTGATTATAAAATTATAATAACAAAAAAAAATACTCCAGTCTGACTTAAACAACTTAAACCAGGTAGAAAGTGTGTTAGAAATGATAAATAAACGTACATTTTTAAATAATTAAATCTCTGATTTTTTTTTTCTTCAATAACAGTATTTTCAATATAGAGCTATTAGCAGCACTATGAGGGTTGATTTTGTGGTCTCAGTGAGTTTATTTAACATTTTTCATCAAGAATATGGTCAAAAATATCATTATTGACAATGAAAGTATGGGAATGTTGTTCCCTTGTCATGTAATTGCTACATTTCCTATCAATTTAGCATTAAATATAGTTTTCCAGATTGTATTTGGGCAATTATTTTTTTGCGGATATTGTGAATATTGGGTTGCGACTGAGACAACCTGGTTCAATTGGTCCCGAGGCAAGACCAGTGTGTCACGCCCTCGGCTCTGGGGACTCTAGTATGTTGAGCCAGTGTGTGAGGTTTCATGTGTTTCTGTCTAGTCAGTTGTATTTCTATGTTGGCCAGAGTGGTTCTCAATCAGAGGCAACGAGTGTCAGCTGTTGCTGGTTGTCTCTGATTGGGAACCACATTTAGACAGGCTGTTTTCCCACAGTGGGTGTGGGATCTTGTTCCAAGTAGGTTGTGTTTGATCTAAGGACGTCACGTTATTGTTTTGTTGTTTTTGTTCGTGTTATCAATAAATAAGTATGTTTGCATTCAACGCTGCGCCTTGGTCCTCTGTACCCGACGATCGTGACAGAAGATCCACCAAAAACTGGACCAAGCAGCGTGTCCAGGAGCCATCGCCAGGGGAATCGCTAGCGGATCTCTGTGGCAAACCTCGACTGGGTCAAGCCTAGTGAAGAGCAGAGAGGGTGGACTTGGGAGCAGTGGAGGAAGAGTCTCGACTGGGTCAAGCCAAATGAAGAGCAGAGTGGTTGGCCTTTGGAGCAGTGGAGGAAGAGTCTGGCGAGAGATAGGGAGGCTTGGTCCACGGGAAGGAGAGACACCAGAATTTTTTTAGGGGGGGGGGCCAACGGGGGGCTCACGCCGTGGACGACGGGGCAGCAGGAGGCCGCGATGGAGCGGTCCAGCGGGTTTTGCAGAAGAGGCCGCCAGGTTAAGGGGGCCACTGGTCACAGAGGAGAGGGAAAGTGTAGAGGCACGGCGAGAGGTACTGGGGTGTGTTACCAGTCCGGTCCGGCCCGTCCCTGATCCCTGCGTAGGGCCAGTGGTGTGTGTCCCCAGTACGGTCCGGGCCTGTTCCTGTTCCTCGCATCGGAGCCTGTGGTGCGTTGTCGTCAGCCCGGCCCGGCCTGTTCCTGCTCCCCGCACCGAGCCTATGGTGTGTGTCGTCAGCCCGGCCCGGCCTGTTCCTGCTCAACCCGCACCAAGCCTATGGTGCGCGTCGCCAGCCCGGCCCGGCCCGCTCCTGCACCAAGTCAGTAGTGCGCTTCGTCAGCCCGGTCTGGCCCGTTCCTGCTCCCCGCACCAAGTCAGTGGTGCGCTTCGTCAGCCCGGTCCGGCCCGTTCCTGCTCCCCGCACCAGACAGTGGTGCGCGTCGCCAGGCCCGGCCCGGCCTGTTCCTGCTCCCCGCACCAAGCCTATGGTGCGCTTCGTCAGCCCGGTCCGGCCTGTTCCTGCTCCCCTCACCAAGCCTATTGTGCGCTTCGTCAGCCCGGTCCGGCCTGTTCCTGCTCCCCGCACCAAGCCTATGGTGCGCGTCGCCAACCCGGCCCGGGCCTGTTCCTGCTCCCCGCACCAAGTCAGTGGTGCGCGTCGCCAGCCCAGCCCGGTCCATTCCTGCACCAAAGTCAGTGGTGCGCTTTGTCAGCCCGGTCCGGCCCGCTCCTGCTCCCCGCACTAAGCCTATGGTGCACGTCGCCAGCCCGGCTCGGCCTGTTCCTGCTCCCCACACCAAGCCAGTGGTGTGCGTCGTCAGTCCGGCACAAGCCCTTGCCTGTTCCACCCGGTGCATGTCCGGTCGCTCCACGGGGTTCCGCGTCAACTGCTCCACGCCGGAGCTAGAGCAATCCGCTCCACTAGTGTTCAGTCCAGCTCCGGCCAGCAGGGCCAGAGACCGGACCAGGGGTACTTTGGGGGGTTAGAGAGGGAGTGGGGATCATGCCCGGAGCCGGATCCGCCGCCAAGGGTAGAGGGAGTGCCCACACACCCGGTCCCTCCCCTGTGGTGTTTGGTTGGCGTGGTCGGAGTCTGCGCCTTTTGGGGGTGGGTACTGTCACGCCCTGGCTCTGGGGACTCTAGTATGTTGAGCCAGGGTGTGAGGTTTCATGTGTTTCTGTTCTAGTCAGTTGTATTTCTATGTTTGGCCAGAGTGGTTCTAAATCAGAGGCAATGAGTGTCAGCTGTTGCTGGTTGTCTCTGATTGGGAACCACATTTAGACAGGCTGTTTTCCCACAGTGGTTGTGGGATCTTGTTCCAAGTAGGTTGTGTTTGATCTAAGGACGTCACGTTTATCGTTTTGTTGTTTTTGTTCGTGTTATCTTTCAATAAATAAGTATGTTTGCATTCAACGCTGCGCCTTGGTCCTCTGTTTCCCGACGATCGTGACACAGTGAGAACCCACTGATCTAGATCCCATGTCAGTCAGTCCAAAAATAATTGATCTGGGAGAAAGCACATGCTGGGCTTAGGTCACTGTCCTTCCTAGGGATGGGGATTAAGGTCAATTGCCAATAAATAATTTCCTGTTTGTTTTTTTACAGGCTCCACTGATGTTAGGTCAATATAGCAAAGCTATGGAGTACACTCAATCTAAAAAAAAAACGTGAGGGACAAGGGTATGAGGGAAGACCAGTATACAACTAACTTTCCACTTCTGACCTTTGTGTCAGGGACAAGCAGATTGAATCACGTTCAGGGTTCTCCCACATACCAGGTTAGAACCATGTGATCATGATTAAACCAGTGCAACTGAATTACTGGGTGTCTATTACCAGAATCCTAACAAAATTAGAACGCTAACATTTTTCCACGGAGGCTGCTAGCTAAATATGCTAACGAGTGCAAATGAAAATAAAAAAATTGCCAAAAGACAGGCAATGTAGCTCATAAAGTTATACATACAGTGGGGAGAACAATTATTTGATACACTGCAGGTTTTCCTACTTACAAAGCATGTAGAGGTCTGTATTTTTTTATCATAGGTACACTTCAACTGTGAGAGACAGAATCTAAAACAAAAATCCAGAAAATCACATTGTATGATTTTTAAGTAATTCATTTGCATTTTATTGCATGACATAAGTATTTGAATCATCCTACAACCCAGTAAGAATTCCGGCTCTCACAGACCTGTTAGTTTTTCTTTAAGAAAGCCCTCCTGTTCTCCACTCATTACCTGAATTAACTGCCCCTGTTTGAACTCGTTACCTGTATAAAAGACACCTGTCCACAACACTCAATCAAACAGACTCCAACCTCTCCACAATGACCAAGACCAGAGAGCTGTGTAAGGACATCAGGGCTAAAATTGTAGACCTGCACAAGGCTGTGGGATGGGCTATAGGACAATAGGCAAGCAGCCTTGGTGAGAAGGCAACAAATGTTTGCTTGTGCAATTATTAGAAAATGGAAGAAGTTCAAGATGACGGTCAATCACCCTCGGTCTGGGGCTCCATGCAAGATCTCACCTCGTGGGGCAATCAATGATCATGAGGAAGGTGAGGGATCAGCCCAGAACTGCACGGCAGGACCTGGTCAATGACCTGAAGAGAGCTGGAACCACAGTCTCAAAGAAAAACCATTAGTAACACACTACGCCGTCATGGATTAAAATCCTGCAGTGCACGCAAGATCCCCCTGATCAAGCCAGCGCATGTCCAGGCCCGTCTGAAGTTTGCCAATGACTATCTAGATGATCCAGAGGAGGAATGGGAGAAGGTCATGTGGTCTGATGAGACAAAAATAGAGCTTTTTGTTCTAAACCACTCGCCGTGTTTGGAGGAAGAAGAAGGATGAGTACCACCCCAAGAACACCATCCAAACAGTGAAGGTTGAAACATGGAGGTTGAAACATCATTCTTTGGGGATGGTTTTCTGCAAAGGGGACAGGACGACTGCACCGTATTGAGGGGAGGATGGATGGGGCCATGTATCGCGAGATCTTGGCCAACAACCTCCTTCCTCAGTAAGAGCATTGAAGATGGGTCGTGGCTGGGTCTTCCAGCATGACAACGACCCGAAACACACAGCCAGGGCAACTAAGGAGTGGCTCCGTAAGAAGCATCTCAAGGAGTGGCCTAGCCAGTCTCCAGACGCTGAACCCAATAGAAAATCTTTGGAGGGAGCTGAAAGTCCGTATTGCCCAGCGACAAGCACCGAAACCTGAAGGATCTGGAGAAAGGTCTGTATGGACGAGTTGGCCAAAATCCCTGCCTTGCAGTGTGTGAAAAACCTGGTCAAGACCTACAGGAAACGTTATGATCTCTGTAATTGCAAAAGAAAGGTTTCTGTACCATATATTAAGTTCTGCTTTTGCTGATGTATCAAATACTTAGTCATGCAATAAAATGCAAATGATTTACTTAAAAAAAAAAATCATACAATGTGATTTTCTGGATTGGTTTATTTGTTTTAGATTTCGTCTCTCACAGTTGAAGTGTACTTATGATAAAAAATTACAGACCTCTACACATGCTTTGGAAGTAGGACAACCTGCAAAATCGGCAGTGTATCAAATACTTGTTCTCCCCACTGTATATGTGTTGGAGTTCAAAACACTTAACCTAAGCTAGCAGTGTTAATAAGTATTATTGAAACATTCAGTGAAAGTTAAGGAATTTATTCAAAAACATAATAACCTATAATTTAGTGTCAGAACGTTAATAAAAAACCTACCAGGAAAACTTTCAGGGAGCCATAGTAAAACGTTCAAAACCTCCCTGCAACCTAAAAATGTACTTTCCCAAAACAGCGTGAAATTTTCACTTCTGTTCCCAGAGAACGATTTTTTTTTTTTAAATGTTTTACCAGTCAGGAAACGTATGGCTTCCTTCCCAGAACCAATGGAAAACCTGTAACAATCTCCTGTTTAAAATGGGAGAGCACTGCCGTCACGTCAATATCTGCCGAGCCGGGCTGAGCTGTGCACAGCTGTGGGGCCAACCGATTGGAGTTCTTGAGACAAATTCAGTCTCTCTCGGTCTCTCTTTCTCTGTCTACCCCCGATGCCCCAAATTCAATTACAGCCTTAGAGCAGTCCCAGCAGGCACATAACGTTCTGAGAACCATATATTTCTTAGAGAGCTTGGTGAGGAGCGTGGTTGTCCTATAGTTATTTTGCATACAACCTTCCCACAATGTTCTGAGAATGGTGCAGGATACTCAGCTAGCACATAACGTTCTGAGAACCATATGCTTCTTAGGTGGGAATTTTAGTACCTCAGCATAACGTTTTCCTACAGTGTTCCTCATGGTTCTATTTAAAGTAATATTCTCAAATTGTTCAGAGAACATTAAGAAACTCTCTGAGGGGTCTTTGGCCTGGTTTTCTAACTATCTCTCTCAAAGTGTGCAGTGTATAAAGTCAAAACATCTGCTGTCTCAGCCACTGCCTGTCACCAAGGGAGTACCCAAGGCTTGATCCTAGGCCCCACGCTCTTCTCAATTTTACATCAACAACATAGCTCAGGCCCAGTAGGAAGCTCTCTCATCCATCTATATGCAGATGATACAGTCTTATACTCAGCTGTCCCCTCCCCGGAATTTTGTGTTAAAAAACTCTACAACAAAGCTTTCTTAGTGTCCAACAAGCTTTCTCTGCCCTTAACCTTGTTATGAACACCTCCCAAAAACAAAGCGGCATGTGTTTCGGTAAGAAGAATGCCCCTCTCCCCACCGGGTAATTACTACCTCTAAGGGTTTAGAGCTTGAGGTAGTCACTTCATACAAAGTACTTGGGGAGTATGGCTAGAACGGGTACACTGTCATTCTCTCAGCACATATCCAAACTGCAGGCTAAGGTTAAATCTTATACTTGGTTTCCTCTATCATATCGCTCCTCTTTCACCCCAGCTGCCAAAAACAAAACAAGAATTAGATTACCATCCTACCCATGCTAGAATTACGGAGATGTAATTCAATAGATCGGCAGGTAAGGGTGGCTCTCGAGCGGCTAGATGTTCTTTACCATTGCCACCAATGCTCCTTATAGGACACATCATTGCACTCTATACTCCTCTGTAAACTGGTCATCTCCGTATAGCCGACGCAAGACCCACTGGTTGATGCTTATTTATAAAACCCTCTTAGGCCTCACTCCCCCCCTATCTGAGATACCTACTGCAGACCTCTTCCTCCACATACAACATCCGTATCTGCCAGTCAAATTTTGTTAAAGTTCCCCAAAGCACACACATCCCTGGGTCGCTCCTCTTTTCAGTTCGCTGCAGCTAGTGACTGGAACGAGCTGCAAAAACTTTCAAAGACTCAATCAAGGGACACTCTTACTGACACTTGTGGCTGTTTCGTGTGATGTATTGTTGTCTCTACCCTTTTTGCCCTTGTGCTGTGTGTGTGCCCAATAACGTTTGTAACATGTTTGTGCTGCTACCATGTTGTGCTGCTGCCATGTTGTGTTGCTACCCGTGTTGTTGTCATGTGTGTTGCTACCGTGTTGTTGTCATGTTGTTAACCATGCTGTGTTGTTGTCTTAAGTCTCTATTATGAAGTGTTTGTGGGTGTCTCTCTTGTTGTGATGTGGTTTGTGTGACAGGGGGTAGGGCTTGGTGTGACAGGGAGCAGGGCTTGGTGTGACAGGGGGCCCAGGGCTTGGGGTGACAGGGAGCAGGGCTTGGTGTGACAGGGGGCAGGGCTTGGTGTGACAGGGAGCAGGGCTTGTCTGCTGAAGGGTTAGCAGGGCTTGGTGTGACGAGGGGCAGGGCTTGGTGTGACAGGGGGCAAGGCTTGTGTGACAGGAGCAGGGCTTGAGGTGTGACAGGGGGCAGGGGCTTGGTGTGAAAGGGGCAGGGCTTGGTGTGACAAGGGGGCAGGGCTTGGATGTGGACAGGGAGAGGGCTTGGTGTGACAGGGGGCAGGGCTTGGTGTGACAGGGGGCAGTGGCTTGGTCTTGACAGGCGGGCAGGGCCTTTGGTTCTGTTTTGACATGGGAGCAGGGCTGGTGTGCCAGGGAAGCAGGGCCTTGGTGTGGGGCAGCAGCATGCAGCAGGAGGAAAGGGAGAAAGATATACTCAAGTTTAAACATCCTGTAAAGCCTTAAGAGAGGATCTCATGTTAAATACTGTTGAAAGTAATATGGCTACCAGGTTCATCTACCTCCCCCCTAAAGCCCATTATGTGGGAAGCTTGCTTTAAACCACCAAGTGCTAACAGTCAGTATAATGAGAGAGGATATTTTATTTTGTCTGGGAGACCTAAAATATTGATCTGGCTTTCATCAAGAAAAAACAACTGCGCTCACTCAAGAAACACGAAGACTCAAAAAACTATAACCAAAGTGCCTGCAAACCTAGTTCAGGTTATCAGTTCTCAACCTACCAGGGTAGTTACAAACAGCACAGGAATTAAATCCATCAAACATGTAATTGATTCACATCTCTTAATAATGCTTCAGAAAATCTGCTCTCTAAAGCAGGATCCAAATCCATTGGATGTAGTGATGCATAATATAGTAGCCATTATCTAGGAAAACCAAAGTTTCCAAAAAAAAGCTTGGCGCCCAAATATAGTGTATAAGAGGTCACATACAAGAGCGTTTTGGATTGATTCCTATGTATTGAAGGAATATGTTGCTGGTCTGTGTGTGCGTAATGAGGGCAAGCAACAAGACGCTGCCACTTGACACATTTAGGATAAATGCTTATTCCAGCTTCACTAATAAGCATGCCACCCATTCGAAAGAAAATTACTTGTAAAAAATGTTTAAATCCCCATGATTGATTGAGGAATTTAAAAAAAATAAAAAATTGGTATGGTTTGAGAGGAGGAGGAGGGATTGACCAGGTCTAGCTAATATTTCTAAGCACAAACGAACCACTCAAAACACGCCCAAAAGACATGCTAAACTAGCCCATTTTATTTTTCACCAGCAAACGAGAGGGAGTTGACATAATCGTACAACTATAAACCCGTTTTAAAATTACAGTTATCGAGCCAATTAAGAAGGAATCTGAATAACATAGGTAACTTTTAATGACATTAGAAGCTAAGATTCAGGTTATCTCCAAATAATAATAATTATTGCCAAGCTATGTACCAGTGAGGAAAAAAGTATGATCCCCTGCTTGATTGCCCACCGACAAAGAAATATCAGTCTATAATTTTAAATGGTTAGGTTTATGAAACAGGTGAGAGACAGAATAACACAAAAAAATCCAGAAAAACGCCCATGTCAAACATGTTATAAATTGATTTGCATTTTAATGAGGGAAATAAGTATTTGAACCTCTGCAAAACATGACTTAGTACTTGGTGGCAAAACCCTTGTTGGCAATCACAGAGGTCAGACGTTTCTTGTATTTGGCCACCAGGTTTGCACACATCTCAGGAGGGATTTTGTCCCACTCCTCTTTGCAGATCTTCTCCAAGTCATTAAGATTTCGAGCCTGACGTTTGGCAACTCGAACCTTCAGCTCCCTCCACAGATTTTCTATGGGATTAAGGTCTGGAGACTGGCTAGGCCACTCCTGTTTTTCAAAGGCAGGGACTGGGAAACTGGTCAGAATTGAAGGAATGATGGATGGTGCTAAATACAGGGAAATCCTCGAGGGAAACCTGTTTCAGTCTTCCAGAGATTTGAGACTGGAACGGAGGTTCACCTTCCAGCAGGACAATGACCCTAAGCATACTGCTAAGCAACACTCGAGTGGTTTAAGGGAAAACATTTAAATGTCATGGAATGGCCTAGTCAAAGGGCCAAAAGGGGGGAAAATTAAAAAAAATTTTGGGGGTTTAATCGGGTTTTTTTGGGGGGGGGGGGGGAAAAAAAAAAAAAGGGGTTTTAAATTTTTAAATTTTTTTTTAAAAAAAAATTTTTTTAAAATTTTTTTTTTAAAAAAATTTCCCCCATTTTTTTTAAAAAAAAAAAATTTTTTTTAAAAAAAAATTTTTTGGGGAAAAAATTTTTTAAAAACCCCCAAAAAAGGGAAAAAAAAAGGGGTTTTTTAAAAAAAAGGGGGGAAAAAAATTTTTTTTTTTTTTAAAAAAAAAAGGGGGGGAAAAAAAAAAAAAAGGGAAAGGGGCCCCAAAAAAAAAAAAAAAAAAAAGGGGAAAGGGGGAAAAAAAAAAAACCCCCCTTTTTCCCCCCGGGAAAAAAAAAAAATTTTTTTAACCTTTTTTTTGGGGGGTTTGAAAAAAAAAAAAAACCAAAAAACCCCTTTTTTTTTTTTTTGGGGGGTTTTGGGGGTTTTTTTTTTTAAAATTTTTTTTTAAAATTTGGGGGGAAAAAAAGGGAAAATTTTTAAAAAGGGGGCCCCCGGGAAAATTTTTTTTAATTTTTGTTTTTTTTTTTTTTTTAATTTTTTGGGTTTTTTTGGGGGGGGTTTTTTTTAAAAAAAGGGGGGAAAAAGGAAAGGAAAAATTTTTTAAAGGGGGAAAAAAAAAATTTTTTAAAAAAGGGGGAAAAAAAAAACCCGGAAAAAAAAAGGGGGGGAAATGGGGAAAAAAACCCCCCCCAAAATTTTTTTTAAAGGAAAAAAAAAAAATTTTTTTGGGGGAACCAAAAATAAAAAATTTTTTTTTAAAAAAAAAAACCCCAAAAGAAAAAAACCCAAAAAGGGAGAAGGGGAAAAAAAAAAAAAATTTTTTCCCCAATTTATGAAAAAAGGGAAAAAAGGGGTTTTTTTGGGGAAAAGGGGGGGGAAAAAAAAAGGGGGGGGGAAAAAGGAAAACCCTTTTTTTTTTCCCAATTTTTTTTTGGGGGGGCAAAAAAAAAAATTTAAAAATTGGTTTGGGTTAAAAATTCAAAAAAAAAAAAAAAAAAAAATTTTTAAAAAAAAAATTTAGGTTTTTGGGGGGGTTTTTTTTAAAATTTTTGGGAAAAAACCGGGGGGGTTGTTTTTTTTAAAAAAAACCTTTGAAGGTAAAATTTTTTTTTTTTTGGTTTTTTTTTTTTTTGGGGGGTTTTTTTTGGGGTTTAAAAAAAAAGGTTTTTTTTTAAAAATTTTAAATTTTTTTTACCCGGGAAAAAGGGGAACCCCGGGGGGGTTTTAAAAAAATTTTTTGGGGGTTTTTTTTTGGGGGGAAAAAAGGGGGAAAAAAGGGGGTTAATTTTAAAAAAATTTTTTTTTTAAACGAAAAAAAAAATTTTTTTGGAAAAAAAAAGGGGGGGGAAAAAAAAAGGGGGGGGGAAAAAAATTTGAAAAAAAAACCCAGAATTTTTTTAAAAAATTTTTTAAAAAAGGAAATTAAGGGGGGGCCCAAAAAGGGGGAAAGGGAAACCAAAAAAAATTTTATTTTTTAAAATTTTGGGGGTTTTTAGGGGGGGGGGGAAAAAAAAAAATTTTTTAAAAAAAAAAAATTTTTTTTTGGGGAAACGGGTTTTTGGTTTTTAAATTTTTTTTTGGTTTAAAAAAAAATTTTAAAAAAATTTTTTTCCCCTTTTTTGGGGGGGAAATTTTTTTTTTTTTTGGGGGTTTTGGGAAAAACCCCCCGGGAAAAAAATTTTGGGAAAAATTTTTTTTCCCCCCCTTTGGGTTGGGGAAAAATTTTTTTTAAA
>CM072229.1:48785474-48900474 GCA_036851935.1 Coregonus suidteri | reverse complement strand
TCCAATTTTTTTTTTTTAAAAAATTTGCGGGTTTTTTTTTTTTTTTTTCCCCCCCAAAAAAGGGGGGGGAAACCCCCCCCCCCGGGGGGGCCCCCCCAAAGGGAGGGTTTTTTTAAATTTTTTTTTTTTCCCCCAAAAAAAAAATTTTTTTTTTTTTTGGGGGGGGGGAAAAGGGAAAATTTTCCCTTTTTTTTAAACCCCCCCAAAAAAATTTTAAAAAATTTTTTTTAAAGCCCCCCGGGGGGTTTTTTTTAACCCCCAAAATTTCCCCCCTTTTTCCCCCCCCCCCCAAAAAAAAACCCCCCCCCGGGGGGGCCCCCGGGGGGGGGGGGGTTTTAAAAAAAAAACCCCCCTTTTTGGGGGCCCCCCCTTTTTTCCCAATGAAAAAAAAAAGGGGTGGGGTTTAAACCCCCCCTTTTTTGGGGGGGGGGGGGGAAAAAAAAAAAAAAAATTTTTTTTTTTGGGGGGGGAAAAAAATTTTTTAGGGGGGGGGGGGGGAAAAAAGGGGTTTTTTGGGGCCCCCTTTTTTTTAAAGGGGGGGTTTTTTTCTTTTAAAAAACCCCCTTGGGGGGGGTTTTAAAATTTTTTTTTTTTGGGGGTTTTTTTTTTCCCCCCCCTTTTTCCCCCCCAAAAGGGGGCCAAAAAAAAAAAAAAAACCCCCCCAAAATTTTTTAAAAAAAAGGGGGGGGTTTTTTATTTTTAAAAAATTTTAAAAAGGGCCTAAAAAGGGGGTTTTTCCCCCCCCCCCCCCCCTTTTTTTAAAAGGGGGGGGGAAATTTTTTGGGAAAAAAAGGGGGGGGGGGGGGGTTTTTTTCAAAAAAAAAAAATTTTTTAAAGGGGTTTTTTTAAAAAGGGGGGGGGGGAAAAACCCCGAACCCCAAAAAATTTTAAACCCCCCTTTTTCCCCCTTTTTTTAAACCCCCAAAAAAAAAAAACCCCCCCAATTTTTTTTTGGGGGGGCCCCCCCTTTTTCCAAAAAAAAAACCCCCCCCCCCCCCCCCCCCCAAAACCCCCCAAAATTTTTGGGGTTAAAACCCCCCTTTCACCCCCGGGGGGGGCCCCCTTTCCCCTTTTTTTTTTTCCCCCCCGGGGTTTCCCCCCCCTTTTTTCCCCCGGGGGAAAAAACCCCCTTTTTTAAAAAAAAAACCCCCCCCCCCCCCCAATTGGGCCCCCCCGGGGGGTTTTTTTGGGGGGGGAAAAAAAATTTTTAAAAATTTTCCCCCAAAAACCCCCCCCCGGGGGGGGTTTTTTAAAAAAATTTTAATTTTTTAAAGGGGAAAAAAAAATTTTTTAAAAACCCCCCCCCCCCCCTTTTTTTTTTTTGGGCCCCCGGGTTTTTTTTTTGGCCTTAAAAGGGCCCCCCGGGGAAAAAAAAAAAACCCAAAAAAAAAAATTTTTTAAAAAATTTTTTCATTTTCCCCCAATCTTTTTTTTTTGGGGGGGGGGGGCCCCCAATTTTTCCCCCCTTTGGGGTTTCCGGGAATTTTTTTTTTTAAAATTTTGGGAAAAAAAAACCCCCCCCCCCCCCCCCCTTTTTTTTCCCCAACGGGAAATTTTTTTAAAAACCCCCCGGGGGAAAAAATTTTAAAAAAAAAATTTTTTTTTTAAAAATTTTTTTTTTTCCCCCCAAAAAAAAATTTTTTGGGGCCCTTTTTTATGGGGAAAAATTTTTCCCCCCTTTTTTTTTAAAAAACCCCCCAAACCCCCCAACCCTTTTAAAAAAAAGGGGGGGGTCCCCCCCCCGGTTTCCCCCCCCCGGGGTTTTTTTCCCCCCGGGGGGTTTGGGTTTTTTTTTCCCTAAATTTTTAAAAACCCCCCCCCTTTTTCCCCCTTAAAAAAAAAGGGGGGCCCCTTTTTAAAAACCCCCAAAAGGGTTTTTAAAAACCCCAATTTTCCCCCAATTTTTTTGGGGGAAAAAAAAAAAAACCCCAAAAAAAATTCCCCGGGTTTTCCCCCCGGTTTTTTTGGTTTTTTTAAAAGGTTTTTTTTCCCCAAAAAGGGGGCCCCCCCTTTTTTGGAAAAAACCCCCCCAAAAAATTTGTTTTTTTTTTAAAAAAAAAAAACCCTTTTTTTTAAAAGGGGGTTGGGGTTTTGGGGGGGGCCCCCCAAAACCCCAAATTTTTTTTTTTCCCCCCTTCCCGGGAAAGGGGGGGAAATTTTTTTTTTTTTTCCCCCCCAAAAAACCCCCCAAATTTTGGGGCCCCTTTTTTGGGGACGGGAAAAAAGGAAACCAAAAACCCCCCCCCCGGGAAAGGGGTTTTTCCCCCCCTTTTTGGTTGCCCGGGGGGGGAAAATTTTTTTTCCCCCCCCCCGGGGGGGGCCCTTTTTTAAAATTTTTCCCCAAAAAAAAATTTTCCCCCCCCCCCCCCCCCCAAAAAAAAATTTTTAAAAACTTTTCCCGGGGGGGGAAAATTTAAAATTTTAAAATTTGGAAAAACCCCCTTTTTTTTTAAAAAAAAAGGGGGGTTTTTTTGGGTTTTTTAAAAAATTGGGGCCCCCCTTTTTCCCAAAAATTTTCCCAACCCCCCCCCCAAAAATTGCCATTTTTTTCCCCCAAAAAACCCTAAAACCCCTAAAATTTTTTTTTTTCCCCCCTTTTTTTCCCCCCCTTTTTCCCCCCCGGGGGGTTTTTTTTTCCCCCCCCCTTTTTTTTTCCCCCCCCCCCCCCCCCCCCCCAAAAAACCCCAACCTTTAAATTTTTTTTTAAATGTTTTTTTTTGGGTTTTTTTTTTTTCCCCCTTTTTGGGGTTTGGGGGCCCCGGGGGGCCCCCCCTTTTTTTTTAAAATTTTTTTTGGCCCCCTTTTTTTTCCCCCAAAATTTTTTTTTTGGGCCCCCCCCAAAGGGGGGTTTTCCCCCCCCTTTTTTTTTTTAAAAAAAAAAAACCCCCCCCCCCCCGGGGGGGGCCCAAAAATAAATTTTTTTTTTTGGGGAAAAACCCCGGGGGAAATTTTTTTGGTTAAATTTTTTTTCCCCCTTTCCCCCCTTTTTGGGGGGCCCCCCGGGGAAAACCCCCCCCCTTTTTGGGGGGTTTTTTTGGGCCGGGCCCCCCCCCCCCCGGCCCCCTTCCCCCCCCCCAAAAAAAAAACCGGGGGGGGTTTTCCCCCCCCCCCCCCCCCCGGGGGGGGGGTTTTTTTCCCCCCTTGGGGGGTTTTCCGGGGGGCCCCCCCCAAAAAAACCCTTTTTTTCCCCCTTTTCAAATTTTTTTCCCCCCAAAAACCCCCCTTTTTTGGGTTTTTTTCCCGGGGCCCCCCCCCCCCTTTTTTTTTAAACCCGTCCCCCCCCCCCAAAAAAGGTTTAAAAGGGGCCCCCGGCCTTTTTTTTGGGGGCCCAAACCCCCCTTTTTGGGCCCCCCCAAATTTTTTTTTTTTCCCCCAAAAAAATTTTTTTTTAATAAAAACCCACCCCAAATGGGGTTAAAAAACCCTTTTCCAAAAATTTTTTTTAAAAATCCTCCCCTTTTTTTAAACCCCCCCTTTTTTCCCCCCCCTTTTTCCCCACCCCCCCGGGTTTTTTGGGGGGGGGGAAAATTTTGGGATTTTTCCCCCCAAACCCTTTTTTCCCCCCCCCCCTTTTTTTAAAAAACCCCCCCTTTTAAAAAAAATTTTTTCCGGGGGGGGAAAAAAAAAAATTCCCCCAAAAGGGGTTTCCCCCTTTTTTTTCCCCCTTTGGGAAAAAAGGCCCCCGGGGGGGTTTTGGGCCCCCCCCCAAAACCCCCCCCCCCCTTTTCCCCCCCCCGGGGGGGGCCCCCTTTTAACCCCAAAACCCTTGGGCCCCCTTAAAATTTTTTTAAAAAAACCAAGTCTGGAACCAACAGGACATTGAAAAAGCCCTTTTAACCCCAAGCCATAAACTGCCCAAAATAGTTAGTCCAGGGTTTTATTTGGTTCCCACATAACTATCTGCATTGACCCTTTTTTAAATAACGTGTTTGACCCATCCATACCTACTGCCCTTCCCGTCACTTTATTTCTTGTATTGTACAATCTACCTCAAATTTCCCCTAACCTGCACATCGACCCGGTATTTGGGACCCCCTTGTATTTTAGCCAAATTATCGTTCTCAAAAAATTTTGTTTTCTTTTATTTTCGTGTTTTAAAAACCTCTCTTTCCCTTGTTGGGAAGGGCCCGTAAGTAAGGGAATAAAAAAATAAATTTTATTTGAACATTTTTTTTGACCCTGGATGGGAAAATCGAAAGTAGGGTCAGTTGGTAAAAGGGGGCCTTTGCAACCCCCAGGGTTTTGGGTTTGATTCCCCCGGGGGGGGCCCGTAAAAGAAAATGTATGCACTCACTAACTGTAAATCGCTCTGGATTTAAGGACTCTGCTAAATGACTCAATGTAAAAAGGTTTTCGAGATCGTTGTGGAAGAACTTGACTGGCCTGCCCCAGAGCCCCGACCCCAAACCCCCTCAAACACCCCCTTTGGGGGTTATGGAAGACCAATTTCCCAAAAATCAGTGCCGCCTCACTAAGGGTCTTGTGGGGTGAATGGAAGCAAGTCCCCGCAGCAATGTTCCAAAAATCTATAAAAAACCTTTCCCCGAAAAGTGGGGGCTGTTATTTGCCCAAAGGGGGGCCAACTCCAATTTAAAGCCATGTTTTTGGGAAAGAGATGTTTTTACGAGCAGGGCTCAAAATCTTTGCTAATCTTTTGCTTAAACTTGTGATTTCCCCGATGTTTCACCAAGGGGTTTCCACAAAACCCAAGGAAACATTTGGGAACCTTTAAGAAAAGATTTTAAAAAGTTTTTTTAGGGGAAAGTTCTTGGGAAAAATCAGGGAAATATTTTTTTACAAACATTTATAATACGGCACGGAAATGGACAGTTTTTTGTGTTTTGAGAAAAATTTTTCCCCGACCTAAAAAAATTTCCCAAACCAAATTTGGTTTGCGGCGCAGACCACTCCCCCTCCACCATACTCACAGTTCCCCCAGAAAATTCTAAATACCCGGAATTCAGCCTAAACTTTTACTGTTTTCTGTTCAATGCTTTGGGCTCAAAGCAATCCACCCCTCTGATTTTAACTTCAAACCAAAACAACACTGTGGGGCTTCTCGTGTAAAACAACTCTGTGTTTGGGTAAAAAGGGTCTTTAAATACCATTTTAATTCAATTTTTTCAAAATGAAGAGAAGGGGCGAGAATTTCAAAATGTCCCCAGGGGAAAACCCCTAAAGGGGTGGGACATCTTTTAGGAGTAGGTGGACATCTCTAGGGGTAGGTAGGACCCTCTCTAGGGGTAAAATGGACATCTCTAGGAGTAGGACATCTTTTCTCTCCTCTCTGTCTTTAAATGAGCAAAAGGTGTAGCCCGGGAGGCTACAAACAGTCCGTAGGGCTGGCCCCCTGGGCCAATTCAGAAAGATCACAAAAAGTAGACTGGGTGATCTTTATAGGATAAAGGTCCCCCCCTGTACATGTACTCTTTTTTAAAGGGAAGCGATCCCAGATCAGCACTCCAAAGCCCGAGACATTCTATGAATCGGGCCTTCCTTTACTTTTCTGGTCAGTCAGGGCTTGGGGATCTGGTCCTCCAAAACTGAAACAGCAAGGCCAGCACCAGGCCAATTTTGGCCCCCCCGGGGAGGCCAAACCCGCTCCCCTCAAAGCCCCTTTACGTGTTTCCCCTCATTATGTCACTGCTGGAGCAAGTCCTTTGTTACCCTTCATCTGACACAAGGCCTGCTAGAGCAGCTTAATGCTCTAAGGTTTATTTTTGGAAGTTTAAATATGTGATGTCACGAGAGGCTTGTCCTGGAGGGACTTACTCCCCCCCGAGGGGGCGCAAACCCAGACAGCTATGGCTCCATCTGCCCGGTATGGCGGGGAAATCCCCCCCCTATGGCCCCAAACTTTCCCCCCACTGAAAAAAATTTAGGAGCGATGACTGAAATTTTTTGGGAAAGGGGGAAAAAAACCCGAGGGGTGTGTGGGGGGGGAAAAAAACAAAAGTCTCCAACCCGGGCTCTCTGGGGACAAGATTCCCGCACGTCCACTTCCATGGGAATTAAGGGTTTGGAGATACTTACCTTTTGGGGGTACTCACCTTTGGATATTGCACCTGTGGAAATACGTGAAACATTTGGAAGGGCTTTTTTTTCTGGGTTTGGGCCCCTAGCTGCAACGTGGACTACAGTAAGGCTGGGGAAAAAATTTTTTTGAGCGGTGGAGAATTATGTTTTGGGGTGTGGAAGAGGGAAATCCCTAACTGTTTAAACCCCTTTAAAAACCCACAAGAGAACAGAATTTGTAAAATTTTCGTTTTTTCCCCAAAACCTATAATAAATCCTTGTTTTTTTTGGGAAACCCTTTTCTCCTTTCACTACTTGAGCAAACCCGTGAAAGCTGTGTAGCCTCTCGGGCTCAAGAGGGGAGAACACGGGGAAGCTCAAGCTTAATAGTGCCCTGCAGAGGGGGGGGTACCGAAAGGGTTTTATCACCCCCGTTTTCCAAATTGGGGCCCTAGGCTCCCCCCCGGGCCCCGAAAAAGGAGGGCCTATTTTAAACCCTTGTTGCTGGCCAGGGAAACCCCCTGCAAAACCAAAAAGTGGGTCTCTTGGGGGAGCAAAAAAAAAAGCCAAACCTTTTGAAAGGCCCGAGGAATTGCAGTTGCAGAAGGGCAGAGGGTTGTCCAAAATAAACCCCCACCAAAAAAGGCAAGTGACTTTATATCTAAAAATGGGGGCTCCGTGAAACATTGAGGATACTGCTCATTTGAGGCCCGGCCACTAGGGAAACCCCGGCCCAAAACAACAGGGTTTGGGTTTTTTAGCCCCCTTTCTAACCGGGGGAAAACGTTTAAACTGTCCGGGACCTTTGGGGCCCCGACCAGGTTTCTGACTATGATGCCCTGAAGTCTGAGATCCTCAGCAGATATGGACTCACAAAGTTTTGGGATTGGGCCCCGCGTTTCACCAAACTGGACCCTTTCCCAAACCCGCCCAAACCCCCTTTGGGGGCCGGGTGCTGAAATTGTTCCCAATGCAAGGAAAAGGTGGTCCGCAGAGGAATACAGCACCGGCGGTGGTGGAGGCCCTTGTGGTGGATCGTTACCCCGCGCCCCCCTTATGGGGGGCAAAACCCGGGTTTATCAGGGCAACCGGCCTTTCCCGGGGTGATCTGACCGTGGAAGCTGTGGAAAGTACCAGGGCCCAGCGGGGGATGCTGAAAAGCTTCCCAAAAGACCCCAGGGGTGGGGGCCCCACCCCAAATGGGAAAACCCGTCCCCAAAAGGGCCCCCAAGGGCTCGAACCCCCCACGTCCCGGGTTTTCCCGGGGTTTCCCGGGGGGGGCCCGAAAACCCCGGCCCGGGGCCCAAAAAGAGTGCACCAGGGGGGGGAAACTTGCAGTGTTTCCCGGGGTTTTGGGGGGATGGGGGCATATCTCCTGGCGTGTTGGGAAACCCGCCATGAACCCAGGCCCCCGCGGAATCCCCCAGCTCAGCACCCACACACCGTTTTGCCTCGTCTTGGGGGGTCTAAAATGGCGGGCCCCAAAACGCCCCCCCCCCTGCCCGGTAACTGTGAATCACCATGATGTGGGGGCCTTTCTGGGTTCTTTTTAGCCGGCCACCCTTGGGGCTAAGGAAATTTTGGGGGGCCCCCAAAAAGGGCTGACCCCCGGGGGAAAATCCTCCCAGGGTTTTCCCGTGTCCATGGGGACCAGAGAATAACCCCATTACTGAATTTTCAATGACCAGCAACGGGGAACCATACACACAGGGGGGGGGTGGGTTTATTCCCTCCCCGTCCCGGGGGTAATTGGGAGGGTGCCCAGCCTTTTAACCCCCTCTGGAAGGGGTCCCAGGAGAGGATAACCCCCAGTACCTCCCGGGAAAAGGAGAGGCAAGAAACCCTCCTGGGGAAAGGGTCCGGTGCCCAAACCTCCGATTACTCACTCCCCCCGGGCTCTGATAGGGGTGGCGGTGCCCAGACCGGCACCGGACTGGTTTCCGGAAAAAAATTTAAGGAAAAAAAGAAAAAAGCAGCCCCGGGGGAAATGGGTCCGTTCTCCCGTGAAGAAGACTCCCCCGGCACCCCCGAGCTTCCCCCCCTCACAGGCCAGTATGGCCCGGGTCAATTTCAAGATCCTACTTTTTGCAAATGCCTTAAAAATGTGCCCGGTATTAGAAAGGGGTAGTGTTAAAGGGGATTTTAAGGGCAAACCCACTTAACCCCCCTTTCGCAGTAAACCGGGGGGGGTTTGTATTAGATAGTCAAGGGAAAAAAGGGGTGAAAAAGTGCATGAACAGCTTTCCCCGTTTTTCCCCCAGCCTATCGGGCCCCGTACTCAACCCAGCCACACACAAAACCCCCTAGGGGCCCACTTGGGGTAAAAGACTAAAGGGAAAAAATCATGCAACGTTTCTTTTGGCCCGGATACACAAAAAGATAGAGAACTAATTTCCGTATTGCCCGGGGTGTCCCGCGGTTGCCCCCAAAGCCCACATATAGAAACCCCCTCATTCCCCCCTTTCCCCTTATCGAAACTCCTTTTGAGAGGATTGATTAGACATATCGGGCCCTTACCGAAAATTTTCCCCGGGGGCATCCCAAAAATTCCCGGTATTCTGGACATGCATCCCCCGGTTTCCCGGGGGGCCATCTGCTGAGGAAGGCTACATCCCAAAAAAATCGCCAAGGGCGTTTCCCCTCAATAGTCTGGGAAAACCAAAAAAGATATTGGGCGGACCAAGGGATCCCTTTATTTCCAGGGGGATTGAAAGAACTCTGTGCTTTTCTGAAAATCAAAAAGCTGAGAAACCTTTTGGGCTACCACCCCCCGACAGATGGCCTAGTCGAAAGTTTTTAAAAAAAACATAAAATCCCTTCGCGGAAAGCGGTAGGGGGAAAATGGGCCCCTGGGGTCAGCTGTTACCATACATATTTTTGCGGGGAGAGAGGTACCTCAGTTTCTAAGGTTTTTTTACCCTTTGAGCTCTTTTCCCTTTCCCACAGACCCAGAAAGGGCTGCTCGACATCGCCAAGGGGCCGGGGGGAAACAGCCATGCCAAAAGCGGACCTGATCGACCATGTCGGGGCTAAAGAGGGAGGGGGAAAAAAGGCCAAACTATCCCATGATGCGGAAACACCTGGAAAGGGCCCGTCAGCGGCACAAACAAGCCTCCTACAAAAAATCTGCTCCCCGGGAGTTTTAGCGGGGGACAGAGGCTGGTCCTGGGCCAACCCTTGAGGGGTAAATTCCCGGGAACCTGGCAAGGCCATAATGTTACGGGCCCCCCACTCTGTCTGCCCCTTTTTTTTCTCTTTGGGCCCTTTTTTCCCCTTTTTAGGATGGGGGTGGGCGGGGTTGGGGGGGGCGTCAGCTACTTGGGGGAAAAACCGGGGGGGGCCCGGGGGGGTGTCCCCCCCGCCCCCTAAAAATTTTGGGCCCCTTTCCCCATTCATTGGGGGGACTCTCCCAGGCAGATACTTTTTATTTGGTTTGTGATATTTTTTGTGGCCTTTTTGGGGTTTTTTGTTTGGCACTTCTCAAAAACTTTTTTATATTAATTTATGCAAGCAAACCTCAATTTTCAATACGGATTTAATGATTACACCCCATTGTTATTTTTAGTTTTGTTTACTTTTTTAAATTAAAAAATAAAATTTCTTTGATATCCTTGTCTCCACGTGTCTCCCTTTTGTTACAACTTGAGCCGGTTCGTGCAAGTGGGGGGCCCTTGGGGTATTAAATGGTTGTGTTTTGGGGGGAACTTGGGGTTTTAAATTTTCCCAAATTTTGTAGTTTTTTTTTTTTGGTTTAAATTTTTTTTAGTTTGGTTTTAGTTTTTATAGGGCCCCGTTGGGGCTTTTGGGGTTTTTTACTGCGGGTTGGAGGGGAAAAACATTGGTTTTGTTTCCCGTCCCTGCCCAGCTTTAAAAATCTTGCTTCCGCTGTTGGGGCATCGGGGTTCTGAGGAGGTGGTACAATCGGGGTGTACCCCGTGGGGGATTGGGTAGGTATGGGCATTTGATACCCGGGAAACTATAGCTTTTCCCCTGATAGGGTTAGTGAAGGGTTTTGTTTTGGATACGTTGGGCCCTGGTTAAATGTTTTTTATTTTTTTGTGGTTTTTTTTCCCGTTGGGCTGAGCAGTTGTTTTTTCCCCCCCCGGGGGACATCCGTGGCTTGGGGGAAAACTACCACGTGCTGGGGGGGTTTAATTTTCCCTTTCCCGCGGGGGCAGTGCGTAAAACCCCCCGCGAATCTGCACGAAGGGCTGGGTTTTAGTTATTGTAGGTTTTTGGGGGAAACTCCATATCCCCGCTCTTTTTTGTGGTGTTCGGGTTTGGGTTGTCATTTCCTTTTGTGTCTGGGGTGCCCCCAGCAGAGGGGTTTTAGCAAGATTTTCTATGATAATATATATTTATTTATTTTTCCCGATTATGGCGTCTAATGTAACCCAGGTTTATTCGCTTTTCCCTCAAAGAACTGTTAGAATTATGTACTAAAGGAAAAAGCTGTTTAAGGTTTTCTGAAAACTACAAGGGTTAAATTAGGATAAAAGCCTAAAAAAATTTATTTTGGTTAATATTGAAAGGGCCAAATTTTATGGAGAGTGGTAAATTTTGGGTGTTACCACTGGGGGAGCCCCCTGCTGAGGCACGTTGTCTCCCCGAATGGGTTTCAATGACCGCCCCCATCGGTTAGTCATAGTGGTCTTCTTTTTGAACAGCGAAAAAACTTTCTTCTGTTACGCTAAAAGCCCTGAAAAAGCCCAAAAGGAGCATGAACAACTAAAAAGGAGCAGATCGTGTAAATATGAAAAGGGAAATTTGGGAAATTTTAAACAGGATATGGGCGTGCTAAAATTAAACTGCAAAAAAAGAGCGCCCAGAGTTTTTGGGTTTGGGGAAGGAAACTCTCAGGGGAAGGTTTGCTCTGGGAAGGTTTACCCAGAGGGACCTAGGGGTTTGTTCCTCTTTTGGTCGTAATCCAAGGGCACATTTGATATTTTTGGGAATTTTTGGTTGTTGCCCCAGTTTAAAAGAAAAGGACCCAGACATTTTTTTCGTTTTTTGAGCTGTTGGGTGATGCTAGGAGTTGGGCCCGATTCTGACGCCTTTGAGTTTCGTGTTTGCGGACTGGGAAAGCGCAAGAAACCTATTTTACTCTTAGTGTAGCAGACGTGTTTTTTATGAGAAGGTTTTAAAAAGGCGTGTTAAGGTTACGAATTTGGGCCCTGAGGCTTCACCGCACACGATTAGAAACTTTAAAAAGGGATGATCAGAGGACTCATGTTGAGTTGCGCGAATATTTATTCACAGTTCAATCGCTGGTGTTTTGCGTCTGCAGTTATGACTTTCCCAAGCTGTGTGATCTGATTATGTTGAACAATTAAGGGACACAATCCCTGATCGTATAGCGACGTACATTAACGAACGAAAATAAAGACGTTTTGTGCTGAAGCTTGCGGTTTTGGCAGATGAATATGTGTTGACTCACACAAAAATGTTTTTGCAGAACTCGTATCGGAGTGAGTGGGGGCCGGTTCGCAGAGATTGGGCCTCGCTCGCCGCAGATACTTCGGTCACACGGGCAGATATTTCATTCAAACTAGTGTTGAGCCCTGTACCCGTGAGTTTTAAACTGACGTTGGTCCAGAATGTTCAGCTAACTGTCAAGAATTAGGTCATTGGAAAAAGAATGTCCGATTCTTAGTCTATCTAGGGGTAAAATGCAGGATACAGGGGCTTCTGGTAAAAATCGAGGGCATGCAGCGTTAGCCGCGCCTGCTTCCACATCAGTTCACTCATGAAGCCATTGTACTCATGCCGGAGAGCCAGAGTGAAGGGTTATATTGCATCCCGACTATTTACCTTTCGTTACGGAGGGTTTTTGTGTCTATGGTCGGAAGTAAGAACTAGTGCCAGTAAAGATCCTAAGAGACCCCCCACAGTGCCTCTGAATCATTTGTGTTGGAATCTGTGTTACCCTTCTCTGCGGAGACTGATTCGGGGCAACGAATAGTTGTTCTAATTAGGGGAATAGGTTTGAAAACTCTGTCAGTTCCATTGCATAAAACTGATGTTGGATTGTGGACTGGTGAAAGGTGAGGTGTTTGTGGGGGTGCGTCCTTCATTGCCATATTGAGGGGTATTGACGTGATCCTTGGACAAATAACTTGGCTGAGGGAGCGCTGTGTGGCCTATCGTGTCTCCATCTTTAGTGGTTTCCACTAAGCCGTCAATTGTAGGGGATTCCTGATGAGAGTGCGCAGAATGTTCCCAGAGGTGTTTTCTGCAGTGATGCAGTGACGCGTTCTATGATCCATGACGACATGGTCACGGAGCTGTACTAAAGAGAATACCATAAAGAAGTCTGTTACTGTTTTCCCTGTTATCCCGTTATCTGTATCCCGCTCCGATTAATCGAGGCGCAACGGACTGACCCTACATTAGAAGAGTTGCCGGGGGGGACCAAATTGTGCCTGTGGAACAGTTGGGAGATGTCGCACAGGGCTATTTTCTCCCAAGAGGAGGTCCTGATGAGAAAGTGGATGTCTCATTGGTAGTTGTTTTTCTGGGGGAGGCGATTAGTCAGGTTGTGGTACCAGTTAAGCTTCGTGAGTTGGTGCTGACAACTTCTCACAACGACGTGCTGGGCATATGGGGTGTGAGAAAAACCCTACAATCGCATATTACGACATTTCTTTTGGCCAAGATTAAAGAGGGATGTTTCTGATTCATCAAAAACTTGTCACAACATGTCAATTAACTGGTAAACCTAATCAAGCTATTAAGCGGTACCACTGTTCCCTATTCCTGTACTCAGTACAAACCTTTTGAGTATCTGATTATTGACTGTGGTTGGTCCTCTGCCTCGTTCCAGAAAGGGTAGTAATTATTTGTTTGACTGTGATGTGTCAGACCACTAGGTTTCCTGCTGCCTATCCCTCTCCGGTCTATCACGACTAAGTCTGTGTTAAAAGCTTGACTCAGTTTTTCTCACTGTTTGGAATCCTAAGGTCATTCAAAGTGATCAAGGATCTAATTTCTAACCTCTAATCTCAAATTGGACAGGTTCTCCAACAACTCCATATTAAACACAAATTGTCTAGCGCTTATCATGCCCAAAGTCAAGGAGCACTGGAAACGTTTCCATCAAACGCTGAAGTCTTTGTTGAGAGCTTATTGTACTGAGATGGATAAGGATTGGGAGGAGGGGTTGCCTTGGTTACTGTTAGCTGCTAGGGAGGTTTCACAGGAGAGCACAGGTTTTAGCCCAAATGACCTAGTGTTTGGACATAAGGTGCGTGGGCTTTTATCTGTTCTCCAGGATGACTGGAAGTCTCCCGAGCCTCCTCAGTCCCTGTTATCATATGTGGGTGATTTTTTCGCGACGCTTGTATGCCGCTGGTGAAAATGGCTAAAGAGAAGCTATCATCTTCACAGGACAGGATGAAGAGCATATATGATCGGCGAAGCGAGCTGAGCCTCAGTCACTTTAGTCCAGGTGATCAGGTTCTGGCTCTGCTGCCAATTGTTGGTTCTCCTTTTCAAGCCAAGTTTCAAGGTCCATATACAGTGGTGCGCCAGTACACTGAGCAAAATTATCTAGTATGCCACTCCAGAACGGAGGAAAGCAAACCAAACTGTGCCCATAAATAAATTGTTAAACCCTATTATGCACACGTTCATCTGAGACTGAACAGGGGAGTCTACAGAGGACGGTAAGGCTGTTCTTTTGGCTGATACTGTTTATTATGGATTTCTGGTTATGCTAGGTCTGTGCAGGAGCAGGAAGATGTTGCTCGGTCCCCGACGATTGCATACTGCAGGGTAGATTGAAGAATCAGAGACACTGGAGATTTTAGATAGTCTTTTACTCATCTACCTGTTGATGGGCGGAAAGAAATGGTTGGTCTGATTCTGAGATTTCCAGGGTTGTTTTCTGATACACCAACACGTACAAACTTAATAGAACATGATATTGACATTGGAGATGCTGACCCCATTCGTCAACGGTTCTATAGAGTTTCTTCAGAGAAACTGCGTTGTCTGGATGTGAGGTCAGGTACATGCTGGAGAGTAAAATAGCAGAGCCTTCTTTCTCCAGTTAGGCTTCTCCCTGTATCTTGGTCAGTAAAAATTGGATGGAACAAACAGATTTTGTACGGACTACCGTAAGGTAAACGATGTTACTAAGCCGGATCATTTCCTCTTCCTCGGATGGAGGACTGCGTTGATCAAGTCGGCGCAGCTAAGTTTGTGAGCAAATTTGACCTGTTAAATGGCTATTGGCAGGTGCCACTGACGAGTAGGGCACGTGAAATCTCTGCCTTTTATTACACCTTTTGGTCTGTACTCGTATTCGGTTATGAGTTTCGGGCTGCGTAATGCGCCTGCAACTTTTCAGCGACTTATGAACAGGGTTGTCTCTGGTCTGGCCGGGTGCGCTGTTTATCTGGACGATGTAGTGATATATGCAGATACTTGGGATATATACTTGGGATATATGCAGATATCTGTCCCGTATTCAAGCCTTGTTCGAACGTCTGGCTGGGGTCGTCTCACGATAAAATTTGGCTAAATGTGAGTTTGCTCAGGCGACTGTTACATACCTTGGAAAGGTGGTTGGGCAGGGTGAAGTGCGTCCTGTTCGGGCTAAAGTGGTAGCTATTGATGCTTTTCCACTACCAACTACTAAAAAGGAACTGATGCGTTTCTTGGGAATGATTGGGTATTATCGTGTTTTTTGTAGGAACTTCTCTACTGTGGTCGCTCCCTTGACAGATTTGCTGAAAGCTAAGGCTGTGTACGTATGGTCTTCTCATTGTCAACAGGCTTTCGAAGATGCAAAGAGGTTGCTTACTTCAACTCCGGTACTGGCTGCTCCTCGTGTGGATTTGTCATTTACCTTGCAGGTGGATGCTAGTCATGTGGGGGCGGGTGCAGTGTTGCTGCAAGCAGATGTTCGGCTGGGGTTGAGAGGCCTGTTAGTTCTTTTCCAAAAAGTTTAACCATTATCAGTTGAACTATTCGGTCATTTGAAAAAAGAAGCATTAGCACTTATATGGGCGCTACAACACTTTGAAGTGTGTGTGTTGGGTCGGGTGTAGTACCTATTGTGGTCTACACCGACCATAATCCTCTCACATTTTTGAGGTCCATGAGGTGTCCTAATCAGAGGATAATGAGATGGTGTTTATTTTTACAATCTTTCCATCTAGATGTGCGGCACATCCGGGGGACTGATAACGTGATTGCTGATGCGCTCTCTCGTGCGCCCTGTTCATGAATTGATGATGTGACCGACCAGTGTTTGATTTTGTCATGTCTATCTTTCCTGTTTGTCCCCTCCTAGTCTTGTGTTTTTCTTTCTCTTAAAGGTTGCTTCCTGTGTAAAGGTTGCTGAGGTCTGGAGAGGAGGATGATGGGTGGGGCAAGTGGAGGGGTTGAACATGTACAAATTGTCGGTTTGGGACGCAGGGGCTGGGACGTTGGTCCGGGGTCCTTGTTGGTCCCCGGTCTTATGGGGGGGGGTGTGACGACCCTCCCACTCTGTCTGCCGTATTCTCTCTTTGCTCTTGTTTCCTTATTAGGATGCCGGTGGGCGGAGTTGGAGAGTCGTCGTCAGCTACTTGGGAAACACCTGGGCCGGGTGTGTGGTCCCAGCATAAATGGACCTCTTCCACATTCATTGGGGAGACTCTCTCCAGGCAGATACTTTGATTTTGGTTGTGATATTTTTGTGGCCTTTTTTTGGGTTGTTTTGCTTGGCACTTCTCAACACTTTTTCTATATTACATTTATGCAAGCAAACACTCACTTACACTACTGATTACTGATTACACACCCCATTGTTATTTCAGTTAGTTTACTTTAATTAATAAATATATACTTTGAGTACTTCTTGTCTCCACGTGTCTCCCTTTTGTTACGAACTTGAGCCGGTTCGTGACACATATGAGGTCATTGAAACGCATGGGAGAAGTAAACTACAAGGTGAGGCAACCAGATAAAAGAAAAACCGAGCAGATTTATCATGTTAACCTTTTTAAAGAAGTGGCATGCCAGAGAGGCGATGTTCAGCTGTCTACCCCCCACAGAGACCAAGGAACCGGCGCGAGAAAGAGGTTCAGCTGGGTCCAAATCTGTCCCCACATCAAGACAGATGGCCCTGGAACTCGTGGAGCAGAACCAGGATGTCTTCTCCTCCCTTCCCGGTCACACAGAGGTGGTCCAACATGAGATCCGCACCATGCCTGGCCGAACGGTAAACCAGCGCCCGTACCGCGTGCCAGAGGCTCGTAAAGTGGTTATACAGAAGGAGGTAAGGAAGATGCGGGAGTTGGGAGTAATCGAAGAGTCCCACAGTGCCTGGGCAAGTCCCATCGTACTAGTTCCCAAGCCAGACGGTTCAGTACGATTTTGTAATGACTATCGAAAGTTGAATGAAGTGTCTGAATTTGATGCATACCCAATGCCTCGTGTCGATGATTTTAATAGACTCCTTGGGGCATGCTCGTTTCCTAACCACTCTTGATCTCACAAAAGGCTACTGGCAGGTGCCCCTGACCCCGGCGTCCAAGGAGAAGACAGCCTTTGCCACCCCGGAGGGGCTCTACCAGTATACCCGACTTCCGTTTGGTCTCCACGGGGCACCTGCCACGTTCCAACGCCTGATGGATCGAGTCCTTGCGCCCCACAAGAGGTACGCAGCGGCTTATTTGGATGATGTTGTTATACAAAGTCCGGATTGGGCCAGCCACATACCCCGGGTACAAGCGGTGCTGGATTCGCTCAGGGAAGCAGGGCTCACGGCAAACCCGAAGAAGTGCAAGCTGGCCTTCAGTGAGACAAACTACCTGGGGTACACCATTGGGGCGGGGTTGGTCAAACCACAGGAAGCCAAACTGCGGGCCATACAGGACTGGCCGCAGCCCATCACCAAGAAGCAAGTAAGGTCATTTTTGGGCCTCGCTGGCTACTATAGACGCTTTATTGCAGATTTTGCTACCATAGCTGCACCGTTGACGGAGCTGACGACCAAACGCCACTCACGAATGGTGAAGTGGAACCCTGCGGCGGAGGCGGCTTTCCTCAACCTGAAGCGAGCACTCTGCTCCAGTCCGATCCTGGTGGCACCAGACTTCAAGAAGGAATTCATTGTCCAAGCGGATGCTTCGGAGGTGGGTCTGGGTGCTGTCCTCACCCAGGCACATGACGGTGAAGAGACATCCCATTCTCTACCTAAGCAGAAAGTTACTTCCAAGAGAGAAGAACTATTCAACGGTGGAGAAAGAATGTCTGGCTGTAGTCTGGGCCCTGGAGTCCCTTCGGTTCTATCTCCTGGGCCGACGTTTCATGGTGGTATCTGATCACGCCCCTCTGCAGTGGATGGCCAAGAACAAGGAATCAAACAGTAGAGTAACCAGATGGTTTTTGAGCTTGCAACCGTTTAACTTTTTCTGTTGTCCACAGGGGCTGGCAAGCACCACGGCAATGCGGACGCCCTCTCCCGGCGTGATGCCTTCTTCGCTGCCTTTACCCCGACGAGGACGTCGGTCCCGAGGAGGGGGATGTGTAATGTCACGAGAGGCTGTGTCCTGGAGGGGACGTTTACATCCCCCTGAGGTGGCTGCAAACCCAGACAGCTATGGCTCCATCTGCTGGTATGGTCGGGAACTCCACCCCTCTATGGCCAATCTTCCCACGCAGCTGAAACAAATCAGGAGCTGATGAGCTGAAGGTTTTGGAAGGGAAGAGACACACTGAGGGGGTGTGTGGGGGGTGAAGAAACACAGTCTCCAACCTGGGCTCTCTGGAGGACAAGAGTGCTGCACGTCCACTTCCATGAGGAATATAAGGATTTGGAGATACTTACCTTTGGGAAATACTCACCTTTGGATATATGCACCTGTGGAAATACGTGAGAGACATTTGGAAGGACTTTTTGCTGGGTTGGCCACTAGCTGCAACGTGGACTACAGTAAGGCTGGGGAAAAAGTTATCTGAGCGAGTGAGAATTATGATTTGGATGTGGAAGAGACATCCCTGAACTGTTAACCCTTAAAGAGCCACAAGAGAACAGAATTTTGTTATATTTTCGTTACACTCAGGTTGGAGTCATTAAAACTCGTTTTTCAACCACTGCACAAATTTCTTGTTAACAAACTATAGTTTTGGCAAGTCGGTTAGGACATCTACTTTGTGCATGACACAAGTAATTTTTCCAACAATTGTTTACAGACAGATTATTTCACTTATAATTCAGCGTATCACAATTCCAGTGGGTCAGAAGTTTACATACACTAAGTTGACCGTGCCTTCAAACAGCTTGGAAAATTCCAGAAAATTATGTAATGGCTTTAGAAGCTTCTGATAGGCTAATTGACATCATTTGAGTCAATTGGAGGTGTAACCTGTGGATGTATTTCAAGGCCTACCTTCAAACTCAGTGCCTCTTTGCTTGACATCATGGGAAAATCTAAAGAAATCAGCCAAGACCTCAGAAAGAAAATTGTAGACCTCCACAAGTCTGGTTCAACCTTGGGAGCAATTTCCAAACGGTACCACGTTTATCTGTACAAACAATAGTACGCAAGTATAAACACCATGGGACCACGCAGCCGTCATACCGCTCAGGAAGGAGACGCGTTCTGTCTCCTAGAGATGAACGTACTTTGGTGCGAAAAGTTCAAATCAATCCCAGAACAACAGCAAAGGACCTTGTGAAGATGCTGGAGGAAACAGGTACAAAAGTATCTATATCCACAGTAAAAACGAGTCCTATATCGATATAACCTGAAAGGCCGCTCAGCAAGGAAGAAGCCACTGCTCCAAAACCAACATAAAAAAGCCAGACTACGGTTTGCAACTGCACATGGGGACAAAGATCATACTTTTTGGAGAAATGTCCTCTGGTCTGATGAAACAAAAATAGAACTGATTGGATATAATGACCATCGTTATGTTTGGAGAAAAAAGGGGGTGGCTTGCAAGCCGAAGAACACCATCCCAACCGTGAAGCACGCAGGGGTGGCAGCATCATGCTGTGCATGGACCAATAAAAATGATTTGCTGATTTGCTGCAGGGGGGCTGCAGGAGGGTGCACTTCACAAAATAGATGGCATCATGAGGAAGGACAATTATGTGGATATATTGAAGCAACATCTCAAGACATCAGTCAGGAAGTTAAAGCTTGGTCGCAAATGGGTCTTCCAAATGGACAATGACACCAAGCATACTTCCAAAGTTGTGGAAAAATGGCTTAACGACAACAAAGTCAAGGTATTGGAGTTGCCATCACAAAGCCCTGACCTCAATCTGTAGAAAATGTGTGGGAAGAACTGAAAAAGTGTGTGCGAGCAAGGAGGCCTACAAACCTGACTCAGTTACACCAGCTCTGTCAGGAGGAATTCACCCAACTTATTGTGGGAAGGCTACCCGAAACGTTTGACCCAAGTTAAATAATTTAAAGGCAATGTTACCAAATACTAATTGAGTGTATGTATACTTCTGACCCACTGGGAATGTGATGAAAGAAATAAAAGCTGAAATAAATCATTCTCTCTACTATTATTCTGACATTTCACATTCTTAAAATAAAGTGGTGATCCTAACTGACCTAAGACAGGGAATTTTTAATAGGATTAAATGTCAGGAATTGTGAAAAACTGAGTTTAAATGTATTTGGCTAAGGTGTATGTAAACTTCCGACTTCAACTGTAAGTGCTTTCCATTTCAATTAAGAATTGTGTGAGCATGGTGGTGATTATGGGCCTTTTGGACCAGTTAGCCCATTTATGGTTGGCCCCAGTCCTGTAAAATACAGGTCACTAGCATGTGTGGTGTAGCCACCAGAGCATGGTGGTCTGTCTGCCCTTGATTCTCAGTCTGCAATAAAAAAATGGTTTGGGAATCTCTGACGATGTATGTGAATGGCATGGATACCCATCCTGAATTAATTTGATATAATTGGAAACTGAAGTGTTCTAGTAAACATAAGCTGCCATCTAATATTAGCAATGGAAGACTCCGTTTAGCTAAATAGGTCAGAGATTTTTTAGTAACAGACATGAGAACTGATGAAGAACAGATTTAGTCATTGTAAACACTTAAAACACCAAATAATCCCCAAGGATCTCCTCTAACATGTTCTATCATTTGTATACATCTGATTTACACATCTCTGCTTCAGTTACGAATGACTGATTATACATGGAGCAAAAAGGGAAAAGCAATTTCAGAGACGGAAATAATCAATTTCACCCTGGTGGAGAGAGGGGTTAGAGTACATTTACTACTACTGGGGATACTGGTGTGCAATGGTTTACTCCACTGAGACAGGCGTGAATCAGACAGGTTTCTCATTTGCCATAAATAAAAAGATATATAAACTCAGCAAAAAAAGAAACCTTTTTCAGGACCCTGTCTTTCAAAGATAATTCGTAAAAATCCAAATAACTTCACAGATCTTCATTGTAAAGGGTTTAAACACTGTTTCCCATGCTTGTTCAATGAACCATAAACAATTAAGGAACATGCACCTGTGGAACGGTCGTTAAGACACTAACAGCTTACAGGCGGTCGGCAATTAAGGTCACAGTTGTGAAAACTTAGGACACTAAAGAGGCCTTTCTACTGACTCTGAAAAACACCAAAATAAAGATGCCCAGGGTCCCTGCTCATCTGCGTGAACGTGCCTTAGGCATGCTGCAAGGAGGCATGAGGACTGCATATGTGGCCAGGGCAATTAATTGCAATGTCCGTACTGTGAGACGCCTAAGACAGCGCTACAGGGAGACAGGACGGACAGCTGATAATCCTCGCAGTGGCAGACCACGTGTAACAACACCTGCACAGGATCGGTACATACGAACATCCCACCTGCGGGACAGGTACAGGATGGCAACAACAACTGCCTGAGTTACACCAGGAACGCACAATCCATCAGTACTCAGACTGTCCGCAATAGGCTGAGAGAGGCTGGACTGAGGGCTTGTAGGCCTGTTGTAAGGCAGGTCCTCACCAGACATCACCGGCAACAACGTTGCCTATGGGCACAAACCCACCGTTGCTGGACCAGACAGGACTAGCAAAAAGTGCTCTTCACTGACGAGTCACGGTTTTGTCTCACCAGGGGTGATGGTCGGATTCCCGTTTATCGTCGAAGGAATAAGCGTTACAACGAGGCCTGTACTCTGGAGTGGGATCGATTTGGAGGTGGAGGGTCCGTCATGGTCTGGGGCGGTGTGTCACAGCATCATCGGACTGAGCTTGTTGTCATTGCAGGCAATTTCAACGCTGTGCATTACAGGGAAGACATCCTCCTCCCTCATGTGGTACCCTTCCTGCAGGCTCATCCTGACATGACCCTCCAGCATAACAATGCCACCAGCCATACTGCTCGTTTTGTGCGTGATTTCCTGCAAGACAGGAATGTCAGTGTTCTGCCATGGCCAGCGAAGAGCCCGGATCTCAATCCCATTGAGCATGTCTGGGACCTGATGGATCGGAGGGTGAGGGCTATGGCCATTTCCCCCAGAATGTGTCAGGGAACTTGCAGGTGCCTTGGTGGAAGAGTGGGGTAACATCTCACAGCAAGAACTGCCAAATCTGGTGCAGTCCATGAGGAGGAGATGCACTGCAGTACTTAATGTAGCTGGTGGCCACACCAGATACTGACTGTTACTTTTGATTTTGACCCCCCCCCTTTGTTCAGCGACACATTATTCAATTTCTGTTAGTCACACATCTGTGGAACTTGTTCAGTTTATGTCTCAGTTGTTGAATCTTGTTATGTTCATACAAATATTTACACATGTTAAGTTTGCTGAAAATAAACGCAGTTGACAGTGAGAGGACGTTTCTTTTTTTGCTGAGTTATATATATATATAACTCAGCAAAAAAAGAATGAGATATACAGTGAGGGAAAAAAGTATTTGATCCCCTGCTGATTTTGTACGTTTGCCCACTGACAAAGAAATGATCAGTCTATAATTTTATTGGTAGGTTTATTTGAACAGTGAGAGACAGAATAACAACAACAAAAAATCCAGAAAAACGCATGTCAAAAATGTTATAAATTGATTTGCATTTTAATGAGGGAAATAAGTATTTGATCCCCTCTCAATCAGAACGATTTCTGGCTCCCAGGTGTCTTTTATACAGGTAACGAGCTGAGATTAGGAGCACACTCTTAAAGGGAGTGCTCCTGATCTCAGTTTGTTACCTGTATAAAAGACACCTGTCCACAGAAGCAATCAATCAATCAGATTCCAAACTCTCCACCATGGCCAAGACCAAAGAGCTCTCCAAGGATGTCAGGGACAAGATTGTAGACCTACACAAGGCTGGAATGGGCTACAAGACCATCGCCAAGCAGCTTGGTGAGAAGGTGACAACAGTTGGTGCGATTATTCGCAAATGGAAGAAACACAAAAGAACTGTCAATCTCCCTCGGCCTGGGGCTCCATGCAAGATCTCACCTCTTGGAGTTGCAATGATCATGAGAACGGTGAGGAATCAGCCCAGAAATACACGGGAGGATCTTGTCAATGATCTCAAGGCAGCTGGGACCATAGTCACCAAGAAAACAATTGGTAACACACTACGCCATGAAGGACTGAAATCCTGCAGCACCCGCAAGGTCCCCCTGCTCAAGAAAGCACATATACAGGGCCGTCTGAAGTTTGCCAATGAACATCTGAATGATTCAGAGGAGAACTGGGTGAAAGTGTTGTGGTCAGATGAGACCAAAATCGAGCTCTTTAGCATCAACTCAACTCGCCGTGTTTGAAGGAGGAATGCTGCCTATGACCCCAAGAAAACCATCCCCACCGTCAAACATGGAGGTGGAAACATTATGCTTTGGGGGTGTTTTTCTGCTAAGGGGACAGGACAACTTCACCGCATCAAAGGGACGATGGACGGGGCCATGTACCGTCAAATCTTGGGTGAGAACCTCCTTCCCTCAGCCAGGGCATTGAAAATGGGTCGTGGATGGGTATTCCAGTATGACAATGACCCAAAACACATGGCCAAGGCAACAAAGGAGTGGCTCAAGAAGAGCACATTAAGGTCCTGGAGTGGCCTAGCAAGTCTCCAGTCCTTTATCCCATAGAAAATCTGTGGAGGGAGCTGAAGGTTTGAGTTGCCAAACGTCAGCCTCGAAACCATAATGACTTGGAGAAGATCTGCAAAGAGGAGTGGAACAAAATCCCTCCTGCGATGTGTGCAAACCTGGTGGCCAACTACAAGAAACGTCTGACCTCTGATTGCCAACAAGGGTTTTGCCACCAAGTACTAAGTCATGTTTTGCAGAGGGGACAAATATTTATTTCCCTCATTAAAATGCAAATCAATTAATAACATTTTTGACATGCGTTTTTCTGGATGTTTTTGTTGTTATTCTGTCTCTCACTGTTCAAATAAACCTACCATTAAAATGATAGACTGATCATGTCTTTGTCAGTGGGCAAACGTACAAAATCAGCAGGGGATCAAATACTTTTTTCCCTCACTGTGTATATATATTTATAATTTGTGACTGTCGACTAAATGGGGTCAGCCCTAGAGTTTACCACACAGCATGTAGAAACAAGCCATCCATAGTAATCCTAGCCCAGTGATCTAAGACATTGTTATATAGCAGAAGCTAGGGCCTGCCAAGTGGCTCACTATATCGGGTTCGCCCATGGGGCGGCACACAATTGGCCCGCGTCGTCCGGGTTAGGGGAGGATTTGGCCCGGGGGGATTTCCTTGGCTCAGCGTGCTCTAGCGACTCCTTGTGGCGGGCCGGGTGCCTGCAAGCTGACTTTGGTTGTCAGTTGGAAGGTGTTTCCTCCGACACATTGGTGCGGCTGGCTTCCGGGTTAAGCGTGCAGTGTGTGAAGAAGCAGCGCGGTTTGGTAGGTCATGTTTCGGAGGACGCATGACTCTCAACCTTCGCCTCTCCTGAGTCCGTTGGGGAGTTGCAGCGATGAGACAAGATTGTAACTACCAATTGCATATCATGAAATTGGGGAGAAAAAAGGGGTAAAAAAATTCACTGTGATTAGTAGTATGTTCATGAAACAACATGCTGCTGATGTATAATGCATTACGGCTTCTGCTGTATTAATATCCACAAAATGTGCACTTAGTGTGATCTTGGTGTCTTAAGAGCAGGGAAAGTCAAGCCTTGTCTGAATGAGACCTAGGTGGGCCGCTGACAAACTGTATGGCCCAATTCTCCTTTAAAACTGAAAAAATACAAATATGGCTTTGTTATTGAATTATTTCGCTTTTTCCCCCTCTATAACATGCTGGTACACAGAACCAGAACAGCGTGACTAATGGATTGAGTATCGGTCTAAAAGGAGAACACAGTAGTTTTTCATGCTAGGGGAGAAGGGGTAGGGCACTGACACGGAGAGTTGGGTACACACACACGCCGCACACACAGTCGCGCACACACAGACACACACACACGTACATCAATATATACAGGCACAGATAGAGAGACAGACAGAAAGAAAGAGTGAGTGAGGGGAGGGACAGACATAGAGAGAGAAGAGAGAACCATATGGAACGTTCCACATTAACTGCCAGCAATTCTTTTTTTTCTCCAGTAACATCACAGGAAGGTTTTGGTGTCTGGGGTTAAAAGAGCTTGACTGTTTCTCTTATCCTGAAAAATGAGAAATGGTGCTCTCGGTCTGTCACTCCCTTCAATCGCCGTTCACATCCCCCAACTACATGTACCCCAACACATCACAGCCAACAAGACAACCATTGCTACTCCTACAGATTCAACATCATTAATAAAAACACATTGTTTTTATTATTTTTTTGGTCATTTGTCCAAAGTCTTCTGCTATAGCTGGCCAGCCAAATTTGGCGAGTTACAGACATGAACACATGGCTCATCTAATGTTTACTTCATATACAGTATTTGGAAAGCACGGGCTTCCAAGCAATGTAAACCGCAAAAACTTCCTTGTATCACTGATCTCCGGGCTGCTCAGGTCTGCTCTGCTCTGTGTTGGTGCACACGGCAGGCCTTCATAAGGCCAGAAAAGAGTGCTCATCAAGGTGTGAAGAATCAGCCACAAGGGATGACAGTTTATTACCCAGTCAGTGGGAGCAGTTAGTGGGCCACAGCAGGTTATGTGACCCACACCGATGCCCCTTTTGTTTCCCTACAATACGATACCTTGTCCGATGGGCTGGAAGTTTAAACCAGAGGAACAGGAGCTGGATCCATTTACAGAGGACCGGTTAGGTTTTTACAAGCAGAGCAGTGCAATAGAAAACATTTCAGTCATTATGAATGTAAATCCTACCACAGATTCATCTTTCACTGGCTGAACTCGATGCTCCTGTAATGAAAAACCCAATCATTACAATCTAATTGTCTTGGAAGGTCTGAAAACAACCCTCCTGACATTGGGCCAGTGGGACTAATATCCTAAACCTCTTGAGCTGCTCTATTGGAGAGAAAGCAGCTGCGATCACAGTCCTTTATTACTGAAGTGATCAAATCCATCACTGCTGCTAAAGCCTCCCCCCCGGGAGGGGAGGGGACTCCAGGTAGTTATTGATGCAATTAAAAGGAGTCATGCTGCCGAGCCTTAGGCATCGTTGTCACAGCAACTGTTGCCAGGACATTCAGCATGACCACACTGAAATAGTAGACAGACAGTGACTGGCCAGTCTTGATCAACACAATGCTATTTGAGACTAGCACATCAATGTGGCTGGGGAGAGAGTGATTCTGGACATCATGCTTCTCATTGCTGCATCACTCACTGCAGGCTGCAGGGTGTTTACCTCACAAAGACAGCATTCAGGGTTCAGCACTCCAGTCCACGAAGAAGGCTGAGGGGGGTCTTTGGTCTTATGAGCATGGAGGTCTTCTCAGCTTCCCCCCCCCCCCATTTTGTTTACTCAAAAGGACTACTTAGACTACTGTCTTTTTCAGTGAAATATGCACCAAAGATTTTCCAAAATAGACGCCATTAAGGAAGACCCCAAGGCGAAGTCTACTCCTGTACCACGAGTACAGTCAGACATTTCTTCCCCCCCAGTGCTGAGGCAATTTAAAATATCGAATCTGTGTTCAATTGAGCGTTGAGAATAGCTTGATGTTAGCAGGCCATCCCCTCCTCTCTCCTGTGCAGTATGGTCTCCTCTGTTCATATCAGCGTTGGCTGGCTGTCTCCTGCAGCGGTCATAACACCCATCAACACAGCTCAGCTAACCCACCATGACACTGCTGTGTCTACGGGGCCACTACCACACAGTGGAAAAGGGTAAATGTATGTGAATGCTATCTAACGAAAGAGTCCTTTGTAGAAATATGTCACCCCTACTGTGTAACATAATCAGCATGCCTACCCCTCCTACCATTTTTAATTGGTGCGGTTTAGCTTACAATGGAAAAACACGTTGTCTCTCCCTCCTCTTAAATTCACCTGAGACTAGGTGGCAACTGGTTGATGTATCGGCCCCAGAGTTCACATTCATATGGATCGGCCCCAGAGTTCACATTCATATGTATCGGCCCCAGAGTTCACAGTCATATGGATCGGCCCCACATTCAGTTCACATTCATATGTATCGGCCCCAGAGTTCACATTCATATGTATCGGCCCCAGAGTTCACATTCATATGTATCGGCTCCAGAGTTCACAGTCATATGTATTGGCCCCAGAGTTCACATTCATATGTATCGGCCCCAGAGTTCACATTCATATGTATCGGCCCAGAGTTCACATTCATATGTATCGGCCCCAGAGTTCACATTCATATGTATCGGCTCCAGAGTTCACATTCATATGTATCGGCCCCAGAGTTCACAGTCATATGTATTGGCCCCAGAGTTCACATTCATATGTATCGGCTCCAGAGTTCACATTCATATGTATCGGCCCCAGAGTTCACATTCATATGTTCGGCCCCAGCGTTCACATTCACATGTATCGGCCCCAGAGTTCACATTCATATGTATCGGCTCCAGAGTTCACACTCATATTTGGTTCAAACGAGACAAACCCAAAGGCGAAATTCATATATTGAGCATTCAGAGACAGAACTTCCTAATGACCTTCAGGCATGAACAACAGCATGACCTAAAGCTCTTGGTTACGAGCTGGGAAGAAGTAATATACCTCCTAATTAGTTAGTAACAGAGTCTCTCAAAACAAAAAGCAATTACTCTTTGAGATAATTAAATGACTCAGCCTACCCAAAGGACACTGAATTTAGCTGACAGGCAATGTGTGACTTTAAATTACGATATTAATTCTAGGCTAGCTCACTGATGAAATCTCAATGTGAGATCTCTTGGAGAGTTCTTCTCAGTATACAGTAGTAGAACACACGAGAGCAGTACACACACTGCTGAAACCGCACCCTGAAGGGCCGATCCTCAGGGCCGATCCTCAGGGCCGATCCTCAGGGCCGATCCTCAGGGCCGATCCTCAGGGCCGATCCTCAGGCCGATCCTCAGGGCCGATCCTCAGGGCCGATCCTCAGGGCCGATCCTCAGGGCCGATCCTCAGGGCCAATACAGGAAGCCTCGCAGCGTGCTGGTGGGAACAAGACTTTACACAGCAGTTGGGAACCTGGCAATGTTTCCCAGCAGCGAACGTCAAACATACTGACCACACTGTCGGTCACAAGGGTCCATTTCAAGCATCTCTACTACGAGGCTGTATTCATACCCATCTCTACTACGAGGCTCTATTCATACCCATTGAATGAGTCCTCTGTGTGCTGTATCTATTTCCCTCCATCATCACTTGTTCTTCCCTCTCACTACCTCCCATCTCGCTCCCAGCAGGAAGCACTGTCATCAGAAGATATTGCAAATTGTGTTTGGTATATGGTATATATATATATATATATATATATATATATATATATATATATATATACACTGTATATTTCTTTTTACTTTACCCCCTTTTTCGTGATATCCAATTTCGTAGTTACGATTTTGTCTCATCGCTGTGACTCCCCTACGGACTCGGGAGAGGCGAAGGTCGAAAGCCATGCGTCCTCCGACACACAACCCTGCCAAGCCGCACTGCTTCTTGACACACCGCTCGCTCAACCCGGAAGCCAGCCGCACCAATGTGACGATCGAAGTCAGCTTGCAGGCGCCCGGTCCGCCACAAGGAGTCGCTAGAGCACGATGAGACAAGAAAATCCCTGCCGGCCAAACCCTCCCCTAACCCGGACGACACTGGGCCAATTGTGCGCCGCCCCACGGGTCTCCCGGTCACGGCTGGCCTGGGATTGAACCCGAGGCTGTAGTGGCGCCTCAGCACTGCGATGCAGTGCCTTTGATCGCTGCGCTTCTCGGGAGGCCAGTTGGACTATTCTCAGGAAAATAACCTAGTCTTGATCAAAGCTCCACCCTGTTCAAGGGCTATATCAGCGTCCTAGAGTATACCTTACTGTAATAACACACTGTGACAGGAACTCTGGGAGAAAACACAGTACAGAACAACCAATCTATTTTTGTCAATTTCAACAGGAAATATTGTGATTGCCTGTACATGTCTGTTTGATAAATCTCAAGGTCTTAAATTAACATTCACATTTCAAAAAGCATTCATTACCTTTCTTTAATACATCTCCTAACTATATTGTCGTCTTCAGAACATCAGTCAGTCATTATCAAGCATATTACATTTCACATGAAAGGCAGTAATCTCAAAGCAAGGGTAGGCCTATTCTGAGATTTAGTGTTGTGCTAAAATATTGTACTGCATACATTGTCTGATTTGGCTCGCAAAGCAAGGCAATCTCAAGCAGCTCTAATCTCAGAGATAATCTTTAATAAGCACAGAGGTAAATAGGCTGGTAATGAAAAGTACCATTTATCATGGCAGATCTCTGGCCATTCAAACACATCACAAACCGTCCCCTTTCCACAACCACACTTTATACCCAAGACAGACCAGTTGGTCCCATACCTTTCATAATACAGTTGAAGTCGGAAGTTTACATACACTTAGGTTGGAGTCATTAAAACTTGTTTTTCAACCACTCCACAAATTTCTTGTTAACAAACTATAGTTTTAGCAAGTCGGTTAGGACATCTACTTTGTGCATGAAACAAGTAATTTTTCCAACAATTGTTTACAGACAGATTATTTCACTTATAATTCACTGTATCACAATTCCAGTGGGTCAGAAGTTTACATACACTAAGTTGACTGTGCCTTTAAACAGCTTGGAAAATTCCAGAAAATGATGTCAAGGCTTTAGAAGCTTCTGATAGGCTAATTGACATCATTTGAGTCAATTGGAGGTGTACCTGTGGATGTATTTCAAGGCCTACCTTCAAACTCAGTGCCTCTTTGCTTGACATCATGGGAAAATCAAAATAAATCAGCCCAAAAAAATTGTAGACCTCCACAAGTCTGGTTCATCCTTGGGAGCAATTTCCAAACGCCTGAAGGTACCACGTTCATCTGTACAAACAATCGTACGCAAGTATAAACACCATGGGACCACGCAGTCGTCATACCGCTCAGGAAGGAGACGCGTTCTGTCTCCTAGAGATGAACGTACTTTGGTGCGAAAGGTGCAAATCAATCCCAGAACAACAGCAAAGGACCTTGTGAAGATGCTGGAGGAAACAGGTACAAAAGTATCTATATCCACAGTAAAAACAAGTCCTATATCAATATAACCTGAAAGGCCGCTCAGCAAGGAAGAAGCCACTGCTCCAAAACCACCATAAAAAAGCCAGACTACGGTTTGCAACTGCACATGGGGACAAAGATCATACTTTTTGGAGAAATGTCCTCTGGTCTGATGAAACAAAAATAGAACTGTTTGGCCATAATGACCATCGTTATATTTGGAGGAAAAAGGGGGATGCTTGCAAGCCGAAGAACACCATCCCAACCGTGAAGCACGGGGGTGGCAGCATGATGCTGTGGGGGTGCTTTGCTGCAGGAGGGACTGGTGCTCTTCACAAAATAGATGGCATCATGAGGAAGGAAAATTATGTGGATATATTGAAGCAACATCTCAAGACATCAGTCAGGAAGTTAAAGCTTGGTCGCAAATGGGTTAACTTATTTACCCAGGAATATTAGCCCTGATTTACTAATGGATATCTGCATTAACTAAACCTCTCCTCCCAAGCCATACACCCACATGGGTAATACTTTTAAGTTGCTCTCCCATCTGTCTAGTGAGGTTGTATACAACAAGAAACACAGAACTAGTTCAGTACCATATATTCACCACACCAACAGCTAAAGTCAGAAATGTTGACAATGCCGGTTAGACATTTTCCAGCACTGACATTTTCCAGCACAGTCTCATTCATGCATACAGCACTTTGACGTTTATACAGTTACATTGCCAACCTGTAACCCTTAACAACAGGCTGCTGTCAGGGTCAAAATTCTCTCCTGCTTTAATGGAAAAGCTATAAAAAGACGACAAAAGGATGATACCGTTTAAAGGCACACTTCGATATAACATTTTGTTATGCTAAATTCTCTCACTCGACATACAAAAAACAGAATGGGAAATATTTATACTTTGAACACACTGCACTATAAGCCAATCAGGACAGACAGCCAACCAGAACTCACCGAGACGTCAAAGACCTCCTCTGTGTCGTCCAACATGTGGACCTTGATGGTGACATGGCGTCCGGGGGGCATGGTGGGCGGCCTGCGGCCAGGGTCCAGGGTGCTGATACCCAGGGTCTCCTGGGCTCCAAGACGCTGGGCTGCTGATGCTCTGGGCTTGGGCTCCACCATGGTGCTCTGGCCTGCTACCGTCCAGCCTGCAGGGGAGGCAGAATGGACCGTCATACACGCGCACATTAACGCATGTGTAACAGTGTAGGTTCCGTCCGTTCTGATAATTGTAGCCTTCGGCCTAAGCTATTTGTTTCCTCTCTCTACAAATGTGTTGCTTGATTTCAAAGTGCAACTGAATAACAAAGGGAATGGGGTAGTCAGCTGTACAACTGAATAACAAAGGGAATGGGGTAGTCAGCTGTACAACTGAATAACAAAGGGAATGGGGTAGTCAGCTGTACAACTGAATAACAAAGGGAATGGGGTAGTCAGCTGTACAACTGAATAACAAAGGGAATGGGGTAGTCAGCTGTACAACTGAATAACAAAGGGAATGGGGTAGTCAGCTGTACAACTGAATAACAAAGGGAATGGGGTAGTCAGCTGTACAACTGAATAACAAAGGGAATGGGGTAGTCAGCTGTACAACTGAATAACAAAGGGAATGGGGTAGTCAGCTGTATGTCACACCCTGGCTCTGGGGACTCTATATGTTGAGCCAGGGTGTGTAGATTCTATGTGTTTATGTTCTGTGTGGGAGTTCTAGTTTGTGTATTTCTATGTTGGCCAGAGTGGCTCCCAATCAGAAGCAACGAGTGTCAGCTGTTGCTGGTTGTCTCTGATTGGGAGCCATATTTAAACAGTCTGTTTCCCTTAGTGTTTGTGGGATCTTGTTTCCGTTTGGTTTGTTTCCGTGTTAACCGTAGGACTGCACGTTTCGTTTATTGTTTTGTTGTTATATTATCACTAAAGATAATAAAGTTAAGTATGTTTGCAACTAACGCTGCGCATTGGTCTACTCTCTTCGACGATCGTGACAGAAGATACCACCATACCAGGACCAAGCAGCGTGTCCAGGAGCAGGCAGCCTGGACGTGGGAGCAAATATTGGACGGGCAGGGGTCCTGGACCTGGGAGGAAATCCAGGCCGGGATGGATCGCCGTCCATGGAGTGAGACGGTAGAGGCGCGACGGAGAGAGGAGCAACGGCGTCAACAATGTCGTCGTCGGACGGACGAGAGGCAACCCCAAAAAAGTTTTAGGGGGGGCATACGGCATGGGCGACGGGGCAGCAGGAGGCAGCTACAGGGCGTAGTAGGAGGTTAGTTGTGAGGAGGCCACCAGGTTAAGGGGGCTATTGGCGCAGAGGGAGCAGGAGTTAGTGGTGCAGAGGGTGGAGCTATTGGAGGCGATAAGGGAGAAGGTGAGAATTGAGGCACGGCGAGAGGAACTCGGTAGGCAGCTGAGGGAGCGGAGGGTTATGACGAAACCCAGTCCCGCTCCTCACTCCAAGCAAGTGGTGTGCGTCACCAGTCCGGTCCGGCCCGTTCCTTCTCCCCGCACTAAGTGGATGGTGCGCGGCGCCAGCCCGGCCCGGCCTGTTCCTGTTCCTCGCACCAAGCCTAAGGTGTGCGTCGCCAGCCCGGCCCGGCCTGTTCCTGCTCCCCGCACCAAGCCTATGGTGTGCGTCTCCAGCCCGGCCCGGCCTGTTCCTGCCCCTCGCACCAAGCCTACGGTGCGCGTCGCCAGCCCGGCCTGTTCCTGCTCCCCGCACCAAGCCTACAGTGTGCGTCGCGTTGTAGGAGGAAATTGGCTACATTTTACATTTACATTTTAGTCATTTAGCAGACGCTCTTATCCATTGAAGCGCCGTCCACAGGGTATGGCATGGCGTTGTAAAATGGAGTGATAGCCTTCCTTCTTCAAGATCCCTTTTACCCTGTACAAATATCCCACTTTACCATCACCAAAGCACCCCCAGACCATCACATTGCCTCCACCATGCTTGACAGATGGCATCCAGCATCTTTCATTTGGTCTGCATCTCACAAATGTTATTCTTTGTGATCCGAACACCCCAAACTTTGATTTGTCTGTCCATAACACTTTTTTTTTCCAATCTTCCTCTGTCCAGTGTCTGCGTTCTTTTGCCCATCTTAATATTTTCTTTTTATTGGCCAGTCTGAGATATGGCTTTTTCTTTGCAACTCTGCCTAGAAGGTCAGCATCCTGGAGTCGCCTCTTCACTGTTGACGTTGAGACAGGTGTTTTACGGGTACTATTTAATGAAGCTGCCAGTTGAGGACCAGTGAGGCGTCTGTTTCTCAAACTAGACACTCTAATGTATTTGTCCTCTTGCTCAGTTGTGCACCGGGGCCTCCCACTCCTCTTTCTATTCTGGTTAGAGCCAGTTTGCGCTGTTTTGGGAAGGGAGTAGTTCACAGCGTTGTACGAGATCTTCAGTTTCTTGCCAATTTCTCGCATGGAATAGCCTTCATTTCTCAGAACAAGAATAGACTGCCGAGTTTCAGAAGAAAGTTATTTGTTTCTGGCCATTTAGAGCCTGTAATCAAATCCACAATTGCTGATGCTTCAGATACTCAACTAGTCTCAAGAAGGCCAGTTTAATTGCTTCTTTAATCCGCAAAACAGTTTTCAGCTGTGCTAACATAATTGCAAAAGGGTTTTCTAATGATCAATTAGCCATTTAAAATGATAAACTTGGATTATCAAACACAACGTGCCATTGGAACACAGGACTGATGGTTGCTTATAATGGGCCTCTGTATGCCTATGTAGATATTCCATTAAAAATCAGCCATTTCCAGCTACAATAGCCATTTATAACATTAACAATGTCTACACTGTATTTATGATCAATTTGATGTTATTTTAATGGACAAAAAAAAAAGCTTTTCTTTCGAAAACAAGGACATTTCTAAGTGACCCCAAACTTTTGAACGGTAGTGTATATATATATAAAAAATATATAGATATATATTCCCTTTTTTATTTACCCCTAACGCTACCACCCCTCCCCTAATTGGAGTAAACTAATTGACAACAACACTTACGCTTCTACTTCCAGCTTATAAATACTATATACACTACCGGTCAAAAGTTTTAGAACACCTACTCATTCAAGGGTTTTTCTTTATTTTTACTATTTTCTACATTGTAGAATAATAGTGAAGACATCAAAACTATGAAATAACACTTATGGAATCATGTACTAACCACAAAAGTGTTAAACAAATCAAAATATATTTTATATTTGAGATTCTTCAAATAGCCACCCTTTGCCTTCATGACAGCTTTGCACACTCTTGGCATTCTCTCAACCAGCTCCATGAGGTAGTCACCTGGAATGCATTTCAATTAACAGGTGTGCCTGTGAAATTAATGCGTTTGAGCCAATGCGTTTGAGCCAATCAGTTGTGTTTTGACAAGTACGGAAAATGGGGGGGGGGGGGGGGGGGGGGGGGGGGGGGGTTTACAGAAGATAGATAGCCCTATTTGGTAAAAGACCAAGTCCATATTATGGCAAGAACAGCTCAAATAGGCAAAGAGAAATGACAGTCCATCATGAACTTTGAAAGTTTATTTAAGTGCAGTCGCAAAAACCATCAAGCGCTAGGATGAAACTGCCTCTCATGAGGATGGCCACAGGAATGGAAGACCCAGAGTTACCTCTGATGCAGAGGATAAGTTCATTAGAGTTACCAGCCTCAGAAATTGCAGCCCAAATAAAGTCACAGACACATCTCAACATCAACTGTTCAGAGGAGACTGTGTGAATCAGACCTTCATGGTTGAATTGCTGCAAAGAAACCACTACTAAAGGACACCAATAAGAAGAAGAGACCTGCTTGGGCCAAGAAACACGAGCAATCGACATTAGACCGGTGGAAATGTGTCCTTTGATCTGGAGTCCAAATTGGAGATTTTTGGTTCGAACTGCCGTGTCTTTGTGAGAAGCGGGGTGAACGGATGATCTCCGCAATTGTAGTTCCCATCGTAAAGCATGGAGGAGGAGGTGTTATGGTGTGTGGGTGCTTTGCTGGTGACACTGTCTGTGATTTATTTAGAATTCAAGGCACACTTAACCAGCATGGCTACCACAGCATTCTGCAGCGATACGCCATCCCATCTGGTTTGGGCTTAGTGGGACTATAATTTGTTTTTCAAAAGGACAACGACCCAACACACCTCCAGGCTGTGTAAGGGCTATTTTACCAAGAAGGAGAGTGATGGAGTGCTGCATCAGATGACCTGGCCTCCACAACCCCCCGACCTCATCCCAATTGAGATGGTTTGCGATGAGTCGGACGGCAGAGTGAAGGAAAAGCAGCCAACAAGTGCTCAGCATATGTGGGAACTCCTTCAAGACTGTTGGAAAAGCATTCCAGGTGAAGCTGGTAAAAACGTTCATTTAAATAGTTTTGAATGCAGCGTCCCTGTCCCATGGAATCGGTACATCTAAAATCTCTTCCCAACTAATTTGCAATCTATATGGCACAGCTGTCAATTTGTTGGTCCTTAAATGAAACTGGTATACTTTTTACTTATCACAATTTTCTTTAATCAATTTTGGTCTTTAATGCAGGGCCGACAGACAAGTTCCTTACTTTCTCCCCCTTCCACTTGCCTCTTCCATTTTTGCGGTAATGCTGCAATTAGTTGGTTGTAATTTTGAGTAGATCAGACATTTACATTTGAGTCATTTAGCAGACGCTCTTATCCAGAGCGACATATTTTAAAAATATATATTTTTTTATATATATTTTTTTTTTTTCATACCCCCCGTGGGAATGAACCCACAACCCTGGCGTTGCAAACGCCATGCTCTACCAACTGAGCTACATCCCCTGCCGGCCATTCCCTCCCCTACCCTAGACGACGCTGGGCCAATTGTGCGCCGCCCCATGGGTCTCCCGGTCGCGGCCGGCTACAACATTGCCATATATTTCTGTTAGCTGCATGTGTGACATCACTGACTCTGTAAGAACTTCCAAAAGGCAAACCCATCAATATATGATGACAACATCAGCAAGAGAAGGGACTTGTTTGTACAAATTACCTATAGCGTTGGAACACTGGCAGAAAGAGTGAGTGAGTGAACTACAAAACGGTAGAGATAGTGAGAAGCAACCGAGCGAGAGAGAGAGAATGCCCCAGGTTCACAGGCATCCAGCTGCTAATAAGGACATACCATCAGGGCTGTGTGGATCTAGTCAATGAATTACTATCTCCAGGTGGTGGAATGTGTTTTGACCAGTTACAGGAGCATTCATTCTGGGTTTAGGTAGCAGAAGCAGGACAATCCACACCTAGAGGTCCTGCTTCATTCTCTGTTTATCACACATTCCAGCCTGCTGATGTCATCTGTAGACCTCACCAACTCGGGGATTGGAGCGTGGTGAAGGCGGGGGCAGCACTTATTCAGACACTAAAGTGGCTCACTGACTGCTGAAGGAGCAGAGGGGCACAATGTTCAAAGTTCAGATTCAAATTTAGCTCAGGGTTGCATATAAAGACAGTTGAATTTGGCCAACACATCAAGAGCTGGTAAATTGAGGATAAAACGGTTGACCTCGCTTGGGGATTTGAAGCCAAGCAAAGATGGGAAACCAAAAGCAACATGGGCTATATGTGACATAAACCCTGAAGAGAAAGAAAATTAAGATTTTTGTAAAGATTTGTGTAATTTCTCAGTTCATTTAATAACATTTGTGTTAGATTTCAGCTGCACATGTCCATAATATACACTGTCATGGGCTGGGTGAGAGTGGAGTGCTGTTGGAATTTTCCAGCTAAGGGGTCACATGAGTGGGAGGGAAGACACTGTTGGCTTGGGGAGATTTAAACCATTGCTACTGATGTCACAAGTGAATAGAGATAAGCATGCAGTCCAAGCACGTCTGTGAGTTGTCCCCTTCAACAGAAACCATGAAGGGGGACGTCAAAAATAAGGATTTTAATATGGGAATGAAAACCCTTGGCTCATAACCCATAAATACTGGAACAATACTCTCCAAACAATAGTGAGACCAGTGCTGCTATGAGAATAGAGAGACCCAGTGCTATGAGAATAGAGAACCCAGGGCTATGAGAATAGAGAGACCCAGGGCTATGAGAATAGAGAGACCCAGGGCTATGAGAATAGAGAGACCCAGGGCTATGAGAATAGAGAGACCCAGGGCTTCCCTGCTCCCAAGCTCATGAATCAACGGCCAGTCTGCCACGTGTTGCCATACAGTACGTGTCCCTCTGAATAAGAAGGTAGTCTTTGGCTTAGTGCAACTCACTGTCACAGCTCTGTTACTACTATGTTGTTACTGTGGAAGACAGCCGGGCTGTGTCATACTAATGGTATGCTAGCTCAGGAATGGACACTATAGCATACAACGCCAGGGGAACATATTAAAAAAAAAAATATATATAAATAATAATAACTGAATACCATCATGCCATTGTAAGTTATGTGTTAAATGGGGTTTGCATGATAGAACATGATTTCAACAAATATACCCATAATTCTGAAATTATGTAGGACCCATGATTTCAAGAAATATACCCATAATTCTGGAAATATGTTTGACCCCCACACCAGGGCAAAAACGAAAGCCCTGTATAACTGTGGTTCCTATAGGATCGATCAAATAACAGAACACTAGTATGCCTTCTCCACAATACAAGATTGTTAATGACTGTACATTAGGGGGAGGGGCGACTGTTTGACAGTTTGGTGAGTCATATTATCGTAATCTTTCTGGTAAAATCACATAAAATCAGAAGTCTTGACAAGCGCATATTTGGAATATCAAATTGAACCAATATGGAAACAGGCAATTTATGCACACCATATAAAATAAACAAACTGACAAACAGCTTTCGGGCTATGTATTTTTCATTGCCACAGCGGTCTAAGACACTGCATCTCAGTGCTAGAGGCTTCACTACAGACCCTGGTTCGATTCCAGGCTGTATCACAATCCGGTGGTGATTGGGAGTCCCATAGAGCGGCGCACAATTGGACCAGCGTCGTCCGGGTTTGGCCGGGGTAGGCCGTCATTGTAAATAATACATTTGTTTTTAACTGACTTGCCTAGTTAAATAAAGGTAAAATAAATAAATATTGAGAAAACAAGAAAGTTACTGGATTATTGGGGAAATGGATATTGATCTTAGTCCTTATCACATTTTACGCACACACCATACTGTAGGTTAGAGTACAGTAGCCTAATCATTGGACATTGATGGGCTACAACGCATGCTGTGACACAAATTCACAGCCTGCACTCAACTGACCAGCTACTAACAACCCTCAAGCGTAACAAAGTAACAATGAACTCTAGCTGATGACATGTTGCTATTTAAATTGCAAACCTTATGGGGGATGGCTATGTAAATGCCGCATATCCAACACCCATTCTTCGTGACAAAATTATTGTATGAAGGCTATGGTCTATGGTCATGAGATGTTATCCCATTCAATTTTGGTCTTGTACATCGGATGTAGTGGATGACTACTGCTTTTTTATCACCACTCTCGGTCGTAAAATAGCCTACCTATCAAGAACCACGGGGCAAAAGCACGGTTAAATCTTCCATTCATTGACTACTTGATTGTAATAACGATTTATAACTATCTGCGATAACTATCGGGTGAAGCATAATGTTAACATTCTTCATGCTTCAAAATCCAAGGCAACTGGGGATAGTTCTACGATTTATCTCTAATCTTCTGAAACAAGTTGCACACTGCCGTTTTGCACATAGGGAAACGAACGGCATTAAATCTTACCCAGTCTTGAAAATGTGGATAATTCACGTGTATATTTCCCAATTGACGAAAGACCTTTACATCCACTTCCAGACGCAGTTCAATCTGCTTCCATGGAACCAAATGGAGTTCAGATGCTGGCTTCTCCGGCGAGCAGCTCCTTCGTGTACGCCATGTCGGACGACTGTGCGATTGACAGGATTACGTTGAAATTAGTGGCAGTCCTCTCTTGGTTTGTTACTCCAGCTATTATTAAAAGAGGCGCAGTGCCTCCAGCTATTGTGCAAAGCATTGCCACTACTTGCAGCGCATTCCTTGCCAAATAAATTGTTTTATAGCCACATAGCTCCATCTAGCTGTAGAATATGGGACATAGGCTAAATTAGGCCTAGGCCTACAAAGCCCAGCACAGTAGTGATGCGCTTTCCGAGTCTTTTCACTGAGGCGGCTCATTTGGCTCCGTACAGCTAAAAGGGCCGTTCATTTGGCTCCCAAATGGTTCTTCGTTCAGTAGCGCTTAACAGCGCCATTTCAAAATAGCAAATATCTGAAGTAAAGCCTACAAAGTTTCATGCCGTTATGTTAGATCGTGACATGTGAGTTCAAATACATTTTTACCTGACCAAATTATTAGATGGCCTGCAACAAAAATGTATCCTTAGTATCTAGTGTTCCTGCAGTGAGGAATTACAATCAGATCATTTTTTTTATATAATTTATCTGCAGATAATCGTTTTTCTGGAGCTCAAAAAGCAGCAGTAACAGAAGCCAAATGAACGGCTCATTCACAGATGCAATTCGGTTCCCAACGTTCGGCATACTCTACACAGCCCAGCCGTAACCCATAGCTCTAACCCTCTTAGGACTACTTGATATTCAAGTTATTATTCACTCATTTGCGAAGTTCATTGCATTTCAGTGCAAGGTGAGTAGAATACAGTGTTTATTGTCAACGAGTACCGTGTCTCACGGCCAAGAGAGGTGTAAGGTAGTCACAGGCTGGATGATTTCCAAAATAATTGCAGGATTTATTGAATAGAACTGGTGAGAGGCCTAATCATTGACGATTGCATTCGTGGGCTTAAGACCAAATATTTGTTTTATATACTTTGTGAACGTCCCCCCCTCTTCTTTGGTATCATGGCCTTCGCACATTTTGTTTGTGTATGCCGCCACCTACTGTGCAGGAGTGTGTGGTCATCACATAACATGTTGTGATACAAAAATAAAAAGGAAAGGAGGAAAGGAAAACATGGCGCCGCAAAATAACCCTCCAATACTTCTATAAAGTATTCTATAAGTATTCTATAAACACTTGTAACGTAACATTACATATATTAATACTTCTAATGTAACATTACATACACTATCTGACCAAAAGAATGTGGACACCTGCTCATTGAACATCTAATTCCAAAATCATGGGCATTAAAATGGAGTTGGTTCCCCCCTTTGCTGCTATAACAGCCTCCACTCTTCTGGGAAGGCTTTCCACTAATTGTTGGAACATTGCTGCGGGGACTTGCTTCCATTCAGCCACAAGAGCATTAGTGAGGTCGGGCACTGATGTTGGAGCGATTAGGCCTGGCTCACAGTCGGCGTTCCAATGGGGTTGAGGTCAGGGCTCTGTGCAGGTCAGTCAAGTTCTTCCACACTGGTCTCGATGGACCTCGCTTTGTACACGGGGGCATTGTCATGCTTAAACAGGAAAGGGCCTTCCCCAAACTATTGCCACAAAGTTTGAAGCATAGAATCGTCTAGAATGAACTAAGAGGCCTAGACCGAACCATGAAAAACAGCCCCAGACCATTATTCCAAACTTTACAGTTGGCACTATGCATTGGGGCAGGTAGCATTCTCCTGGCATCCGCCAAACCCAGATTAGGCCGTCGGACTGCCAGATGGTGAAGTGTGATTTATCAGTCCAGAGAACGCGTTTCCACTGCTCCAGAGTCCAATGGCGGCAAACTTTACACCACTCCAGCCGATGCTTGGCATTGCGCATGGTGATCTTAGGCTTGTGTGCGGCCATGGAAACCCATTTCATGAGAGATCAAGATTTTTATGTGCTACGCACTTCAGCACTCGGTGGTCCCGTTCTGTGAGCTTGTGCGGCCTACCACTTCGCGGCTGAGCCGTTGTTGCTTCTAGATGTTTCCACTTCACAATAACAGCACTTACGGTTGACTGGGGCAGCTCTAGCAGGACAGAAATGTGACAAACTGAGTTGTTGGAAAGATGGCATCCTATGACAGGGCCACATTGAAAGTCACTGAACTCCTCAGTATGGTATTTGTATTTTGTATTTATTATGGATCCCCATTAGCTGCTGCCCCTACTCCACCACTACCACAAATCTACAATACAAAATCCATGTGTACGTGTGTGTATAGTGCGTATGTTATCATGTATGTGTATTCATGTGTCTGTGCCTATGTTTGTGTTGCTTCACAGTCCTCGCTATTCCATAAGGTGTATTTTTATCTGTTTTTTTTAAATCTAATTTTACTGCTTGCATCAGTTACTTGATGTGGAATAGAGTTTCATGTAGTCATGGCTCTATGTAGTACTGTGCGCCTCCCATAGTCTGTTCTGGATTTGGGGACTGTGAAGAGACCTCTTGTGTGGCATGTCTTGTGGGGTAAGCATGGGTGTCCAATCTATGTGCCAGTAGTTCAACAGACAGCTCGGTGCATTCAACATGTCAATACCTCTCACAAATACAAGTAGTGATGAAGTCAATCTCTCTTCCACTTTGAGCCAGGAGAGATTGACATGCATCTTATTAATGTTAGCTCTCTGTGTACATCCAAGGGCCAGCCGGGCTGCCCTGTTCTGAGACAATTGCAATTGACCTAAGTCCCTTTTTGTGGCACCTGACCACACGACTGAACATTAGTCCAGGTACGACAAAACTAGGGCATGTAGGACCTGCCTTGTTGATAGTGCTGTTAAGAAGGTAGAGCAGCGCTTTATTATGGACAGACTTCTCCCTATCTTAGCTACTGTTGTATCAATATGTTTTGACCATGACAGTTTACAATCCAGGGTTACTCCAAGCAGTTTAGTCACCTCAACTTGCTCAATTTCCACAATATTTATTACAATATTTAGTTGAGGTTTACGGTTTAGTGAATGATTTGTCCCAAATACAATGCTTTTAGTTTTAGAAATATTTAGGACTAACTTATTCCTTACCACCCACTATGAAACTAACTGCAGCTCTTTGTTAAGTGTTGCAGTCATTTCAGTTGCTGTAGTAGCTGACGTGTAGTGTTGAGTCATCTGCATACATAGACACACTGGCTTTACTCAAAGCCAGTGGCATGTCATTACTAAAGATTGAAAGAAGTAATGGGCCTAGACAGCTGCCCTGGGGAATTCCTGATTCTACCTGGATGATGTTGGAGAGGCTTCCATTAAAGAACACCCTCTGTGTTCTATTAGACAGGTAACTCTTTATCCACAATATAGCAGGGGGTGTAAAGCCATAACACCAATGTTTTTCCAGCAGCAGACTATGATCGATCGATAATGTCAAAAGCCGCATTGAAGTCTTACAAAACAGCCCCACAATATTTTTTTCATTAATTTCTCTCATCCAATCATCAGTCATTTGTGCTATGCTTGTTGAATGTCCTTCCTTATAAGCGTGCTGAAAGTCTGTTGTCAATTTGTTTACTGTAAAATAGCAATGTATCTGGTCAAACACAATTTTTTCAAAAAGTTTACTAAGGGTTGGTAACAGGCTGATTGGTCAGCTATTTGAGCCAGTAAAGAGGGCATTACTATTCTTAGGTAGCGCAATGACTTTTGCTTCCTGGGGGCACACACCTTCTAGTAGGCTTAAATTGAAAATATGGCAAATAGGAGTGGCAATATCATCCACTATTAACCTCAGTAATTTTCCAACCACGTTGTCAGACCCCGGTGGCTTGTCATTGTTGATAGACAACAATACTTTTTTCACCTCTTCCACAGTCACTTTACGGAATTCAAAATTACAATGCTTGTCTTTCATAATTTGGTCAGATAAACTTGGATGTGTAGTGTCAGCGTTTGTTACTGGCATGTCATGCCTAAGTTTGCTAATATTGCCAATGAAAAAATCATTAAAGTAGTTGGCAATATCAGTCGGTTTTGTGATGAATAAGCCATCTGATTCAATGAATGATAGAGTTTGCCTTTTTCCTCAAAATTTCATCTAAGCTGCTCCAAAGCTTTTTACTGTCATTTATGTCATTTATCTTTGTTTCATAGTGTAGTTTCTTCTTCTTTTTATTTAGTTTATTCACATGATTTCTCAATTTGCAATATGTTTGCCAATCGGTTTTGCAGCCAGACTTATTTGCCATTCCTTTTGCCTCATCCCTCTCAACCATACCATTTTTCAATTCCTCATCAATCCACAGGGATTTAACAGTTTTTACAGTCATTGTCTTAATGGGTGCATGCTTATTAGTACTGGAATAAGCAATTTCACAAATGTGTCAAGTGCAGCGTCTGTTTGCTCCTCATTACACACCACAGACCAACAAATATTTATTTACATCAACAACATAGGAATCACTTCAAAAACTTATTGTATGACCTCTAATACACTATGTTAGACCCAGCCTTTGGAACTTTGGTTTTCCTAGATATGGCTACTATATTGTAATAACTACATCCAATGGATCTGGATACTGCTTTAAAGCAAATTTCTGCAGCATTAGTAAAGATGTGATCAATACATGTTGATTTAATTCCTGTGCTGTTTGTAACTACCCTGGTAGGTTGACTGATAACCTGAATCAGGTTGCAGGCACTGGTTACATTTTGAAGCTTTTTCTTGAGTGGGCAGCTTGATGAAAGCCAGTCAATATTTAAATCAGCCAGAAAATATACCTCTCTGTTGATATCACATACATTATCAAGCATACTAGAAAAATTGTTTTCATAACCCTTTGTTTTTTAAGCACATGTTAACAGCAGTTTTTTTTTTTTGGGATGCTTACTTTTCTTTTGCTTTCCCGGGGAAAGTTTAGCAATGTGTTTATGGTAAAAAGGGGGGCTGAAGGTGGGTTTTGGTGCAGGAATAAAAGCGCAGGACGCGGGGAAGCTCAGTCCAAAAGATTTTAGGAAATTTTTTCACGTAAAAAATAAGCACAATAACCCCCGGAGGGGGAAAAAAAACGGCGCACACGGGGGTTAAAACCCAAAACGGGGGAAAATAACATGTGGGGGGAAAAAACCTCCCCCAAAACACGGGGGGGAAGACGTAGGCTAAACCCCAAAAAACAAAAAGAGCAATCACACAAAAAACAGGGGGGGGGGGGGGGGGGGGAAACACACAAAACCGAGAACAAATAGGACACTAACGGGGGACAAAACATGGGACACGGTGTACAAATAAAAGAAAAAAACCAAAGGGAACTGAAAAAAGATCGGTGGCAGCTAGACCCCGGGGGGGGGAGATGACCCCCGGGAAGCATGCCCAAACCAGGGGGGAGGAGCAGCCTCGGCCAAAAACCTTTGACAGACCCCCCCCCCCGGACGCCGGCTCCGGGTTTCGCCGCCCCCGGCCCCGGGGGGACGCCAGGAGGGGGCGGAAAGAGGCCCCACGGGAGGGGCCCCGGGGGGAATTTTCCCCCGACAGGAGAGCGGGTCTGGGGATTTTCCCTGGGCGGCCCCCAAGCCAGCCCCTTCGGGGCCCCCTAAAAATAAACGAGAAAATGGAGACCCCCACCCGGGCGTTTTTGAGCCAAAAGATGGACCAAACGGTGTACGCCGGAGCCCCCTCGAGGTCCAGTGGGGGGGGGGGGGGCTCCCCTATTCACCTTCCGGAGGGGAAACCAGTCCCAGGGGCCTGGGGAAGAGACACATGGAACAAAGGGGGTTTAATTTCTTAATTCAACAGGTAGGTAACCTAAAAACAAAACCTCGTTCAATTTCTCGGATTTTAAAAGGCCCCAAAAACCCCCGACCCAGTTTCCGGCGGGAAGGCGGGGGGGTAGGTTTCGGGGTTAAAAGGACCCCCAGACTCAAAATCTCGGGTTTTGTACACCGGCCCCTCACTGCGGGGGGGGAGATCGGGCGCTCGCCTTGTGACGAAGGAGGGCCCCGGGCCCCAGGGGGAAATTTGGGCACCCTTTAAAAGCCCTCCCCCGAGGGCCCCCATCCAATCATCCCCCGCAGGGGCCTCGATCGGCTCTGCTCCCAAAGGTGCCAAAAAAACCGGCGGGGGTAACCTAACAAAATTGGGGGTTTAAGGGGTTGGTTGGTAGAGGAGTGGGGGGAGAGAGTTCGGGGCCAATCTGGGGCCCGGGGAAATTTTACCGAGCCCACCCCTTTCGGGCCCGGGTCCTGGAAAATACGACCTCGGGAAAACCCTACCCACATCCCTGGGACACGTTTACCTCCCCCGTTACTTTTTCCCCTTTGTGGTCCTGAGGAAAGGCTCCCGGGAGCCCCCCAAACGTTTCCATGAACATCTCCAAACTGGGGGGAGGTAAACTGGGTGCCCCGATCAGCCCATATTCCCCCGGTTTCCCCTTTAACCCGGAAAGACGTGGGTAAATGGGGCCCTGGGGTTTTTGGGGGAAAAGTAGGCAAAAAAAAAACCCCGAAAAAAGGGAGAAGAGGGACGGGCCCTTTTAGAAAAAGGCCCACAAGGGACCAGGAGGTGGTTTTTCCCCCTTAGAGGGGGAAGGGTCTGTCCCCAAAATCCCGGGGAGGTGGGACCAGGGTCTTTTTGGGGAAACGGGCAGGGGTTGAAAATTTACCCCTGGGCAGGGGGTCGGGCCCCAAGGGGGGCGCACCCCGAGCAGGGGAACAAAAAAAACCCCACCTATCCGGGCCCAAAAGTGGGCCACCCGTTTTTATTTGCAAAGGGAAATTTGCACTGCCCGGGGCCAAAAAACCCGGAGTCCAGAGGAGGGTGACGTTTGAGCCCGGGTTAAAAATTGGGGCGTTTCCCAAATTTCCCCGAGGGAAACGTACCTCCGCCCCCTAAGGACACTGTGGAGGGCGGGGGTCGGTACGCAACGCCCCCGGGGATTCGGCATCGACCCCCAAACCCCAACCCGGTGCAAAAGGGGAAAGACTCCGGTATTAGGGGAGTAGGTCAACGGACCTCCCCTTTCCTTTGTCATACCCCCGGGACAGGGGGCATCGGGCCTTTCCCTTTCGGGGACCCAGGGATTATTTGATTTTAAAAAAAAAACCCTGGGGGAAAAAACAAAACTCCATCGACCCTGGCGGGGGGGTTCAGTCCCCCCGCGGGGCCCGGAAAGTACCCCGGGTTTCCCGATGGTCAGCAAAATGAGGAAAGGGTTTTGACCCCCCAAAGCCAATCCCTCCAACCCCTTAAAAAGGGTTTTAAACTACGGGAAAAACCCAGCTCCCGGTCCCCAACGTCATATTTTACGTCCCCCGGGGGGGAGTTTTTTTTAGATTTAAAAAGCCCCCAGGGGGGGGGAGTTTAGGTGGCGTCCCCGGCCTTTGAGGAGAAGGGCCCCCTATACCAGCCCAGACGGGGGCCAAACCTAAACCCCTGAAAGGGTAAGGGGATCCGGATGCGCCAGAAACCGGGAGCCGACGGAAAAAGGCCCTTTCAGTTCCCTAAAGGCCCTGCCCGCATCAGATGCCAGGCAGGGCCCCGGACCCCCTTTCAGAAGGGCCCGTGTTTGGGAGCTGCCCCCTTTCCCAAAACCCCCTGGTTTAATTAAACCTTTTGTAGAATTCGCAAAGCCCAAAAAATTGCTGCACCTCTTTTACAGGGTTTGGGGTTTTCCCAAATTACCCCCACACGGACACCAAACCCAACCCCCAAATTTTTCACCCCTAAACGCGGAAAAACCGAAACCCCAAAAAAAAGGGGGACCAAACCCTGGAAAAACAACTTTTCTCGGCCTTGACAAGGGGGGTGGGGTTCCAACGCTCCTCAATACACGACGCACCAGGGTTATAGCTCGGCTGGGTAACGGGGGTACCTAAAATGTCATCAATTTTACACGACCCCCCCTGGCCCCCCCTACCCCGGAAAAAATGTATCTACAAAGGAGGAAAGATGATGGAGCATATCCCCCCAAGGGCATGAGGGTACCCCGAAAATGACTGAACGTGGTAAAAAAACGTGTTTTCCTTTCGTCGCCCTCCCTAATGCGCCCCAAAGTTTTTACAGTCCTGAGATCCAGGTTTTGGGAAAAAAAAAAACCGCGCCCATGCAAGGGACCCCTTTCCAGGGTGGCAATAAGAGGGAGGGGGTAACTGTTTTTCCCCGAAATTTCTGTTTGAGCCCACGGAATTTCAATGAAAGGGCGCAACCCCCCATCTTTTTTTTTCACAAAAAAAAAAAGCTCGAGGAGGCGGGGGGAAGTGGGAGGGGACCAAAATGATCCCGGGTCTAAAAGTTTTGGCTATGTAAGTCTCCAAAAGTTTTTCTTCCTTTTGAGAAAAAGGATAACTTTTGGCCCGTGGGAGGCTGCTCCTCCCGGGGAGATCAATCGCACAACCCCCCTTTTGTCAGGGAGGAGGCAATGCGTGGGCCCCATTTTTACTAAACACGAGAGTAAACCCCCTATTCAGGCGGAATGTGCATTTTTGGCGGGCATTTGGGTTTGGATTTTCCCACCGAATCCCCCCCCCCACGGAAACACCAGACATCCCCCCCTCGCAGACAAAACCCCCCAATCGGGGGCCCTCTGTTGCCACAAAATAGCGGGGGTTTATGGGTGCTTAACCAGGGAAATTTCCCCAAGCAAACGGGTACGCAGGAGAGCGTCAGAAAAACGGGTTAAGTCTCTTCAGGACCCCCTGGGAAAACATCCAAGTGGTGCGGTTTTCCCTAATAAAACCCCGCCCCCCAACCGGCGCGGTATCTAAGGCGAACGGGAAAAAAAGGTTTGTCAAACAGGTGGAGGGGGACCCCAAAAATCTAAAAAAAACTTCCGAAAACCCAAAATTTCCCCAGCTGCGCCTGAATCTATTTAGCGCCTTTGCTGGGAATGAGGAAAAACCCTTTTTGGGAAAAACAAAAAGGTATACAAAAGTGGCCAACAGAGAGCTCTGGGTAAGGGGGCTTTCCACTCCCCCGGGGAAAGGGCCCCCCCGGCGTGGCCTTTTTCTTCCCCCCGGAAACCCCCAAAAAGCCCCTTGGCCGAAATTTTGTGCCCCCCCCAACCGCATTTTGGTGCAGGGGGACGGGCCCCCCTGGGCTCCTCCTCCCCCTTTCCCCACCCCCCCCCCCCCCCCCCGAGCCCCATGGGGTGGGGTTCGGGGGGTGCCGGGGGGGGCGGAATGGAGGGGGCCCCCCCCGGGGGGCCCCGGGGTGGCCAGCGGGGGTGCCCCGACGGAGGGGAAAATATCGACCAAAGGGTTTTTCGAAGGTGGGGAAGGGGGATATCCCTCCCGGCCCAAAACTCACTTTAAAACGCCCTTTTCCTTTAGGAAAAATCAAAAAAATGGCGATGAGGGCCCCCTTTTCATTCCCCCTTGCGCCCGCCGTAGGGGTCCGGAAACCCAGGGGAAAAACCCCGGGGTGCGCTCCCTCACCCCCTGTCTCAGGTGGGATAGACGTTTCCCCCGCCGCTTTGCCCCGGTGGAGGGTCAAAACAGGGCCCTTTGGAAGCGGGGGAGAACTCGGCGTGGGGAAGGGAGGGGTGGTGGGGGCCCAAATCTTCATCCACTGGGGTTTTGGGCCCCTTTCCAATCCCCTTCCCCCGTGGAGACAGGAAAATGAGGGGGGGAAAAACCCCTCTGTGTCCCGAGGGCCCCGGGTGTAAATTGGCCGGGTTTAGAGCCCCCCTTGCAGGGGGAACCCCTTGACCCCCGGGCAGCTTTTCCCGGGCCCATACCCCCTGGGGGAGGGAGGGGCCAAAACCCCCGGGTCCGGCCCGGGAAAGGGTTTAGCCCGGCGAGGGGGGGTGGGGGGTTTGGGTTGGGGGTTTTGGGGTACCCCGGCCCTCCCCCGGTTGCGGGTTTTGATGACGCCCTTTTAGAGCGGCCCCCATTTGCTTTATTGGGTATCCGGGCCCCGGGACTTTGTCTAAAAGGGACTAAGGGGGTGACTGTAGACCCTGCGGTTTAAAAGGGAAAGGTGGGGATTCTGTAAGGGGGGTGTTTGAAGGTGGGTGTGGTGCGGGAAAATCAAGCGCAGGACGCAAAAAACCCAAGCCCAAAAGACTTTAGTGCAATTTTCACGTAGAAAAAAAGCACAAAAAAGCCGGGGGAGGCAAAAAAAACGGGGGGCAAAACAGGGGGTCAAAAAAACGGCGCACAACAGTGGGGAAAAACCTCCCCAAAAACCCCACTGGGGGGAAGACTTTTAGCCCCAAAAAAACCAAAACAAAAGAGCAACCCCACACAAAAGGGGACCACCACAACGAAAACCAAAAAAAGGACACTAACGGGGGACAAACTAGACACAGGTGAAAAAAATAAAGAAAAAAAACCAAAACAGGGAAACATAGATGGGGGTGGCGGGTAGTACTGGGGGGCCCGACGCCCGGGGAAAGCCTCCCCAAAACCAGGGGGGGAGGAGCACCCGGCCAAAAACCCGGGGAAAAATAGGGTCTTTTATTAAGGGTTAGTGCGGGGGTGAGTGTACACAGGACCCCTTACTGGGGCAAAACCGCCTCAGTGCTAACATTTATAAATCTGGTTCATAGGCACATGTTCCAGCATACAATAGCTTTTAGGACCAGAAAGAGCTTCGGGGGCAGTACAGGGAAAAAACATTGGGTTTAAATTTCCCTTGTGTCTCCCAACCCCCGGGTTTAAAATGACTTTTGCGGAAAGGGACTATGAAAACCCAGCGTCAAAAGGGGTGGGGATTAAACTGAGCGGGGTTTGGGTCAGACAAGTTTTTTCCCAACATAGGTTTTTAAAATCCCTTTTTAAAAGGGAAAAAATCACAGTTTGGCCCGAAAAGGATGAGGAAAATCTGCCACCCCCCCGTTAAAAAGGATTCGGAAACCCCTTTTAGGGAAAGGGGAAGACACAGGAAAATTTTTTTTTTTTTTTTGTATTTTTTTTTTTTTTTTTTTGGAAAGTCTTTTTTTTTTTTTTTTTTTTTTTGGGGGGGAAGGGGATCAGTTTAAATTTTGAAAGTTTAGATTGTATCTTTTATCAATGTAATTGTCTCCCTCACTTCCAATCCCCCCTGTTTTTTTTTTATATAATACCCCCCTTTTATTTTTAAAAACCCCAAAATTTTTTCCCTATTTGGAGAAAATTAGGAACAACAACCCCCGGGCCCCTCTACTTGGGTCTAAAATTACTATCTAACCTTATGACAGAGTTAATTTTACAATAATTCTTTATATATATATATAATAATATATAAAAATTATATATATATATAGATATATAAAAAATATTAATATATATTATAAAATATTTTTTTTTTTTGCCCCCTTTAAAAATACTTTTTACCTAAAATCCCGATCATTTTCATGGTTTTTCCATCGGTTTGTTTATATGCCAATCTTAAAACTGGGCCCCCTTCCCCAAAAACCCCCCCAAAATAAAACCCCTAATCCCTTTTATGGACACGGTAGTTTAAACCATTATTAGTATCTTTTTATTATTTTTGTTTTTTGTTATTAGCCCCATCCTTCAACTTACAAAAAACCCCCCCATTTTTTTTTCCTTAACACCACCCAAATAGGATTTCTATTGCCATATATATTTGGGCCCGAAAGGGATGTTTTACAAAAAATTTTAAACCCTTTTATTCTCTTTGTTCTACAGTTTGTAAATTAAAACAATTTTTTTTTTCCCTAAAAGAAATTTTTAATATTTTTGTTTGATGACTTTGACTTTCAGAACCCAGTAAATGCTATCGAAAGGGTTTAGTTCCAGGAAAATATTGAAAACCTTTAGCCATTCCGGGGCCCTGGCCAAAAACAAGTAAAAAGGGAGCCCAAAAAACCCAAAAAAACCCAAAAAATTTAAAGTTTGGGGGTCTTTCACAGAAAAACCTGCCAGCGGGGAAGAGTTCCCCCAATAAAAAAAACATTTTTGGGAAAGGAAAAGGAATTTTTAAATTTTAAATTTTTAAAAATTTAAGATTCAAAATTTTTAAAACCCGGTGTCTTTGGCCTGTCTTTCTTTAAACCCATCATAAACACTAGGACACAGGATAACCCGGGCCCCCTTTGCCCCGGGGCCCCTGGTGCAGGCTTTCCGACAGATGGAGAAGCCCCCTTGTCCCAGGAGGGAGGGAAAGGTTTGGCCGCCCCATCGATTTCAAAAAACGTGGGAGAAAGGGGGCCCCAAAAAAAACCCCGGTACCCCCAGCAACAAAGGGGCGGGAAGATCGGGGACCCCAGGGGGCAAAAATTTCTTTGGTTTGAAATCTGCCCGGGGCCCTCTCATTGGGAATTGAGCCCTTTTTTGGGGCGTGGCCACTGTTTCGGTTCCACGGTTTTTTGACATGCGCCCAAATTGTTTTTGCCATGCCCTCTTGCTGTGCCCCCTTCGACTCCCGCTACAGAGGGGGACCCCTTGGGCAAACCCAGGGCCCCCAGGGATAACGAAAAACGGAAAAGGCGGGGGAATGCATCCAACAGCACGAAGGGCCACCCAAACCCACAGACACAAAAAAGGTTTAAACTTTTCCTTTCTGCTTTTTTCCCCCGGGTTTCTTAGTAGGTTTGGCAGCCTGGGGATCGGGGGGAAGCCACTAAAACCCTTTAATAATCCTCGGCAAGCAAAAAAATTGGCCGTTTGGGAAACCCTTTGAGTGACCCGGTTTTGTCCCGAACAAAAGGGTAGTAGATACAGCCCTACAGCGCGGGAAACCCGTTTTTTATTTCCAAAAAAAGAGGGCCCCAAATCCCAAAAACTCATTGGGACAACTTTTTTGGGCATCGGGCCCGTTTTTGGGGTTGAAACCCGGCTTCAACCGTCTTTTTAAGGGGGGGACAAGAAAAAAAACGGTCTAGTGTTAAAAAAGCTAAGGGGTTGCGGAAATCCAGGCCAAAAAAAAGGGTTTGTAAGGAATTTTGGGTTTATTTTTTAGTTAAAAAAAAACCCAAACCAAGTTTTTCCGCATCAGTTTTCAGCGGCGCATTTGGTCTTTTACTTAAAATGTTGTCTAGGGGGATTGCAGGGCGGGTTGGCCCCAAATTTTAACCTGTCAGCAACGGTGTGGCGAAAAAAAGGCCAAACCCCAAAAATTTTGGAAGGGGTTTTGAAAACCATACTTTGTTTTATATTTGTACACCTTTTCACCCAAACCAACAACCCTAAACTTTTAATTGGGAGTACCACGGTATGTTTCAAATCCCAAAAAAAACCCCTAGCGGAAAAATACGGGAAAAAGGGTTTTCAATAATTTTTTAAAAACTATTTTCTTTAAAAGGTTTTGGGTTTTTGGTTTGTAGGTTCCCCCCGGGCGCGACTTTTTTGAAAAACCCTCCCCAAAACCCGAAAAAACCTCCCCGGGAAAATTTTTCATTTTTATAAAAACAATTGCCTGTAATTCCCTCCCAAAATGAAAATGCTGATTAGTGCTTTTGTGGCTTCTTTCCCAGAATAAAAATTTCTTGTCGAAAAGGGTTTTGAGTAAACCCCCTAAAGGGCACATTTCTCCATCAACCCCATCGACAAGTAGCCAGCAAGTAACGAAAGGATTTTAAATACCCTTTTTTTAGTTTGTCTTTGGGGAAATTTCCCTTGTTGAAGCTTTTTTCCCAAATTTAACATAGAAAAGCTCCCGGGTTAAGCATTTTTTTTTTTACTAGAATGTTTTTGTTTACCCTCTGCCTTTTTTACCCAAAATAGCTAAACCTAAAGTCTTCTGTCGATCAGAAGCAAGTAGGGTTTCTTTTGTATGTACCGGTTTCCCTAACCCCCACTCCCGGTAAGAAAAAGGGTTTTCCCCCCTTTTTCGACCTCTGAAAATGGAGGCGCCCGCTGGGACTGGGTTGAGCATTCCAGATGATTTCCACCCCCGCAAAAACCCCCCATCCAATAGTACCCTTTAAAAGGTGCAGAAAGGGACTAAACCCCGCTTTTTTTAACCTTGACAAGGCAAGTCTGGGGGGTTTTTGGTATTTTAAATAGATTTACCTTTTTAGAAAATCAATTAGCTAGCTAGAAAAAAAGTTTTTTTTTTTTTTTTGTTTTTCAGAGGGGCGGGGGGGAAAACCCCAAGGACAACACTCGGGTCGTAGCTCCCTTTTTCCGGGGGAAAGAAAAAACGGCCCTGAATTTTAAGGTGTCTATCCACATGGCAGAAGAGGAAAGTTTCCAGACGTTGTTTTGGGAAAAAAAAACCCAAAAAAGGGGATGAGTTTTGGAGATGAAAAAACAATTGTTTCTGTTCAGAAAAAAGATTTTGATACGGGCAGGGAAAAAAGGCCCCACACTTACCACGCCTCTTTGTTTTCCGCCCAACCCAGGAGTGAAATCCCTCGGGCTATTCCGGGGTGCAGGGACACCTGTGCCAGGTGTTTTCCAGTTGTGGAGACTACAGCGATCAAACCCTGGGACGGACAGGTCGAAACCCTCAAAAAAATATGATACAATTGTGGTAAAAACTTTTGAATCGTAGAGGGGTAACATTTTGTTTTTTGTCCCCCCTTTTCCCCAAATGTTTTAGACATGAGGCGTGACACGCGGAACATAGGCCAAACCCCAACGGGGAAGCAGTGCGCCCCCCTCAGCAGGAATTTATGTACTCTCTTCCCTCGGGGGGGTTAAGAAAACTTTTAAACATCACAGATGACTTTTTCCACTGTGCCCATGATTAAAAGGGAATGTGATTTTGGTTGTTCAAATGAATAAAAACTGGGGAGAGCACTAGCCCAGCCTTGTGTTTTGAACTACGTTACTAAAATAAACCCAAAAAACCTAAACGAAAACATGCAACAATTTAAACAACGATTTATGAGTTCCCGTTCATAAAAGGAAATCGGGTAAATTTGAAAAAAAAAAAAGAGGCCCTAATCCTAGGGAAATTTCCCCAGTTTGGGGAAACCAAATGGTGAGCCAGGCTCAGCCAATCAAAAGAGTTTTACGCCACAAAAGGGGCTTTTTTTTTTTAAACAGACAGAAAAGCCCTCATTTTATCAGCGGTCCGGGGGGGCCGGGTTTCTCAGGACGTTTCCCTCAGGTAAAGGAAGCTGGAGGGGAGGGTGAGCTGGCGGGTTAAGGTGGTTGCGGTTGGGGTTTAGGCGGGGGAAGACTTCAAAATTTCTCTAAAAAGGACTTTATGGTAGAGAAATGTTTAACTTTAAAATTTCTCGGGCAACCCCCTTGGTGGCATTCCTGCAGTCGGGCAGCCAATTGCACGTCCCTAAAAACCCCGAAAACATCTGTGGCATTGGTTTTTTGGGGCCCAAAAAGCACTTTTTTAGAGGGGCCCTTTATTGTTCCCAGACAAGGGGGCACCGGTGTAATGATAACCCCTTTTTAAAAAGCTTCTTGAAAGGGCCAAACCCGTCAGGGGGAGGGATTATTTTGGCAGAAAAAATGCTCACAAACAGGGTAAAATTGAAAAGACTTTTTTTTTTTTGGGGGGGCACAACGTATTTGAGATAAATACCGGTTTTTTGTGAATTTAAAACATTTCGGGGAATCTTGGTTTCAGCTAAATGAAAACATGGGAAAACCCATTTTAACATTTTTTGGTTTATTTTTTTGTTAAATTTTTTAAATTTTAATAACTTTGTTTTTTTTAATTTGACATATAAATATATAGGGGGAAGGGATCCAAAAATCAAGATGTGAATGAGTCCCCACCCCGGAAAAAACTAAAATGTCCCTTTTAAAGTTTTGTCTCGGGGTCATGAAAAACAATACGGGGCTGGTGTTAAAAAAAAAGTAAATTTAAAGGTCAATAGTTTTTTTAGATTCTTTTTAATCAATGACAACTTTCTAAGAGTTATCACTCATCGACGCCCTTTTATCGGGGGAAATCTATTTAATTTGATTACATCAATGTTTAATTTGGCTCTTTCCTTGGGAAATGTTGAAAGCTGTATAGAAACCACTAGGCTAAGAGCTTAAATTTTTAGCAATTTATGTAGGCTTTTTTGGGACCCTACGCTTGCAAATAGCTGTTTAAATTTGTATTTCAGGGGCCCTAGAAAAAGACAGGGGAAAAAGGAACTAAAAATTTATGGATTGGACAAAAAAAATTTACGTACAAAAAATTATCTAGGTAAAGAAAAAAAAAATTTTTTTTTATCTATTGCTCTCCCTATCTGCTAGCTAAAGTGTAGTCAGTTGCTAGCAAGACAAAAAAAAAAGGGGACAAGAATTTAAGGGGTTTTGGACCATGCTCTGATCGCACTGGTGAAAGGAGGACAGTGTGGAAATTTAGAGATGATGTGCAGGAATTTTTTAGTCGGGGCTGAGGTTTTCTTGTTGCAAATTAGCATTTCTTTTTTTGGGGGGAGAAAAAATTGAGGAAAAATAAAATAAAAAAAAAACCCTTTGGCCCAATAAAAGATTTACAGGTTAAAAAAAAACTTACGCCGGGTAAAGCCACAAAAAAACACAGCCCTTAAATTAAGTATTTCAAAACGCAGACCCCCCAAAAAAAATATTGGTAAAAAAATGATTCAAAAAACCTTTTACCGTGTTTTACCCGGGTTTTAAAATTTTTTATGACACACCAAACGGGGTGCCGGACATCCCAAATTTTTTCATACCCCCAAAAAAAAGGGTTTCACAACTTGATTGGAGTCCACCTTGGTAAATTCAATAGATTGGACATGTTTTAAAAAGGCACACACCTTTTAATTTAAGGCCCCTGGGTTGCCCAGTCCCAGGTCAGAGAAAAAACCCAAAGGGCCTTGAGGTCGAAAGAATTGCCCATAGCGCACAGATTCAGATTGTCGGGGGCCACAGACGGGGGAAAAAGGGAAGAAAAAAGGGGGTCGCGTTTAAAGGGTTTCCCAAAAAAGGGGACATTTGGCCCCCATCAGGAAGGGGGGGGAAACCAAGACTAAACCAGGAGTGGGCCCGCTGGGCCCAAAAATTTTTTTAGCAATGGGGGGAAAAGGCCTTTGGTGGGGAAAGGGTGAAAAAAGAACCTGTTTTGGTCATTGACAAAAGCTCTAGATTTCCCCCGGTGGAGAGGGGAAAAAAACTTCCAGAAGGCCCAACCCGCCCTCTCACCCATTTTCCCCCAAATTTTGGGCCCTTTAAAGGGTGGTGGGCCAGACGGAAGCCACCCCTCATAAAAGGCACAGGACACCCCGGGTTTGGGAAAAGTTTCCCAAAAGGCCCCTTTAAAGCCCTCTCGCCCAATGGGGGGGAAACAAGATTCTTTTTTGGTTGGGATAAAACCCAAATTGAACTCTTTGGCCTAAATTTGTCAAGTTTCCCATTTCTGGGGGGAAACCCTGGAAAAAAACCCCTACGGTGAAGCATTTCTTTTTTGGGGTTTCAGCAATGCTAGGGGGTGTTTTTCAGCAGCGGGGGGACGGGGAAAGACTAGTCAGGATCGGGGGGAAAAAGATTAATGGAGAAAAAAGTACAGAGAAAATTTTGATAAAAAACCCGCCTCCAGTGCCGGGGGCCCTAAGACGGGGGCAAAATTTCCCCTTTCCAACGGGGACAGGGAACCCAAAGCACCAGCCAAAGACAACGCGGGAAATGGCTTGGGGGAAAAAGTCTCGGAATGCCCTTTAAAGGGAAACAGCCAGACCCTGGACGGGAAACCCAATCAAAACATCTTGGAGAAAACCGGGGAAAACACTGTGCAGCAACGCTCCTCACCCAAACCCCGGGACAGAGCTTAAAGGGGATCGCAGAGAAGAATGGGAAAAACCCCCCAAATACAGGTGGCAAGCTTGAGCTTTCTTTCCCCCAAGGGAAAAACCCAAACGAAATTTCGCTGAAAAATGTGCTTTATAAAATTTACTGGGGAAAGGGTCTGTACTTTTGGAAAAGGGGATTTTTGGGTTTTTTTTGTTTAAAAAATTTCAAAAAAACCTTTTTTTTGGCTTTTTCTTTTGGGTTTTATTGTGTGTAGATTGAGGGAGGGGGGGGGGGGGGAAAAAAACTTTTTTAGCCCAATTTTAGAATATGGCTTTTAACCTAACAAAAAGGGGGAAAAAAATTTAAAAGGGGCCCTGAATACTTTTAAAGGGGCACTGTACACTATTTCATAAAAAAATTTTACATTTCCCTTTCAAAATTTTTTAAAAAAACCTAATCATAAAGGTTTTTTTCCTTTTTTTTTTAACTTTTTTAACATTTAAGAAAAAATATTGAAGACATCGAAACTATGAAAAAAACCCCATAGGGAAAACCCTGTAGTAATCAAAAAAAGGGTTTTTTTAAAAAAAAAATATATTTTATTTTGAAATTTTTTCAAATAGCCCCCCCCTTTTGGCCCTTTCATGACAGTTTTGCCCCACTTGGCTTTCCCTCAAAAACCAGCGCATGAGGTGTCACCTTGAATGCATTCAATTAACGGGTTTTGTGCCTGTTAAGTCCCATTGGGGTATTCTTTCTCTTTTTTGGGGTTTGGGGCCAATAAATTGTGTTGGGAAAAGGGGTAGGGGGGTAAAACAGAAGCTACCCTTTTTTTGGTAAAATACCAAGGTCCATATTAGTCAAGAAACAGCTCAAAAAAGAAAAAAAAGAAATGACCGGGGCCCATCAAAATTTTAAGAATAAAGGTCAGTAAATAGGGAAAATTTAAAGCTTTTTTAAAAAGTTTCCCAAAAAAAATTAATACCCAAAAAAAAGTTATTTCTCTCAATTTTTTGCAAAAAATTTATTTTAAAAACCCTTTTTAGGAGCTTTCCCCCTTTTGCCAAGAAATCCATCCACCTAAACATTTGGGGCCCATTTTAAGAAGTGTTTAAAACACATGATCATTAACAGGGAACCAAGGGGGTCCCAAAAGCTGTCATAAAGGGAAAAGGGGGTATTTTAAAGCCCCAAATTTATAAAAATATTTTAAATTTTTTTAAAAAGTTTTGCTTACTACATGATTCCATATGTTTTATTCATAGTTTTGAGTTTTCCCACTATTTTCTAAAAATGTGGGAAAAAATTTTAAAAAATTAAAAAAAAAAACCGGGAAATTTAAAAATTTCCCCCCAAATTTTAAATGGTTTTTGGGTTAAAACATAATTTTTTTCTTTTTCAGGTTTTTGGAAAAACTTACCCCCGCCCCCCCTTTTTCATTTTCAGGCGACCCCAAAGGGGTTCGCGACCCCAAGTTTTTTAAAAACCTGGCCAAAAACAAATAAAATGGAAAAGAAAAAAGCACCCCAAACAGGATACATTTTTAGAACATGTTATTCAAAAAAAACGTTACCCCCAAAAAAAAACTTTTGCAAGGAGTGGGAAAGGGGAGTTGAAATGGGGGAATCTTTTAAATGTAGTCAACCTCGCGAAATGCAAAACTAAAATCAAAAAAACGGGGAAAAGGAGCCAAACCACAAATCTGGCCGGCCCGGACATTTTTTCTCCTGTGGTTTTTTTTTATTTTTTTTAATCCCATATGTGATTGAGGTAGAAATGTACGGTATGTTTTGCAGGTGAAATGAAAATTTATAACCTTAAATATTTCCCAAGCTTCGTTTTTAACCACAGGTTTTTTTTTTCACGCTTGTTTTGTTTGGGGCCAGTTTTCGGGCCCTTTATAAAGAGGGGATTTTAAAAACGAAAGGGGATTTAAGCAAAATAAATCTTCAGATAATTTTTTTCTTAGGGGTCTAGGGGACGCCCCCCAAAAAGGGACAGCAATCCACCTTTTTTTTGTAGAAAAGGGATTAAAAAAGTAGAATAGCCCATTTTGTTTGGGGTCTGAAAAAACTATTTTTAAAATGAAGTAAAGTTTTTAAGGACTTTTAAAGTCTTATGAAGGTTTTTAAACTTTTTAAATGTTTAAAACATTGGAAATAACTAACAGCGCTAACTTTTAAAAATGGGGGGAGCGATGATACAAAGGAAAAAAATAAAAATTAAACTAACCCTTTTAAAAAGCTTTTAAAAAGGTTTTATTAAAAAGGGTCCCATTTAAAGGGTTTTACATTTAATAATATAAATAAAAAAATAATTTTGCTTTTTGCAGACGTTTTTAACCCAAAGCGCCCCTACAGAATGCGGAATTTTTTTGGTTGGTGGGGGTGGGGGGGGAAATCGAACCCACCCCTTTGGGCCGTACAAGCGCCGGCCCCACCAGCTGAGAAAAACGGGAGGACCACTTAAATTTTTGGGTAACATCTCAAAAAAGCAATTAAGGGCCCTATTTTGGAGTTAAACAGTTTGGGAAAGGGGCCTTATCAGAGGCCGATTCAAGTAATAAAATTCGTGCGCTTTTGTAAAAAAAAGAAAATTTTTACATTTTAAGAGGCAAATTTTGTTTCCGGGAAATTCATATTTTACAGTGGGGGAAAAAAAAAAAGTTTTTGTCGGGCCAAAAATTTTGTGAAAGGGTTCCCCCCACTAAAAAGAGGGAGAGGGGCCCTTTGAAATTTTTCTTCAGGTTCCCGTCAATTAAAACAAAAAAATGAGGGGGAAAAAAAAAAAAAACCCCCTTTGGGAAAAAACCCAAATTTTTAGGTTTTTTTTTATGATTTATTGAAACTTATGGGGAAAAATAAGTATTGGTAAAATAACAAAATTTACCAATACTTTTTTTAAAAAACCCTTTTGGGTTTGGGCCAATGACAAAGGAAAAAAACTTTTTCTGTAAGTCTTCCCCCAATTTTTTTTCACACACTGTGCGGGTTTTTGGCCCTTTCCTCCAGGGGTTTCCCCTCTAAGCAGTGATTTTTTGGGGGGGCTTCGCGGGGGAAAAAAACACAAAATTTTAAAAATCCCCCCAAAAGTTTTCTTGGGGTGGAAGATTGGGGGGAGGCTAGGCCACCCCAAGGCCCTTGGGAAAATGCTTTACGAAAGCCACTTCCTTCGGGCCCGGGCGGTGGGTTTGGGATCATTGTCAGTTTGAAAGCCCCAGCCCTTTTCATCTTCAATCCCCTGTGATGGAAGGGGGGTTTTTTCACAATCTCAAAATTTTACAGGGCCCCTTTTCATTTTTTCCCTTTAAACGGATATGTCGTCTGGTTTCCATTTGGAAAAAAACACCCCCCAAAGCATGGTTTCCCCCCCCATGCCCAAAGTATTTTGGTGTTTTTTGGGAATGCAACCAGCATTTTTGTCCCCCAAACACGGAAAAATTGGGAGGTTTTCCCCCAAAAATTTAAATTTTTGGGTTTCACTGACCTTTGCCCTTTTCCCCCCAAATCCCCCTTCGGGGTCACCCAAAAATTGCACTCTAGCAATTTCGGGAGGGGCCTGGACAGAAATGGCAAAGGGGGGGACCCCGGTCGGGCACGCAGGTTTGGGCCCCCCCGGGCGGCTTTGGGTGGTTAGGGGTTTATTTTTTGTTCTTTTTTCCCCAGCTCTCTGCGGGTCTTTCACTGGGCCCCCGGGGGTTTCGGGGATTTTTGCCCCACCTTTTTCTTGTGATTTTTTGCCCCCAACAGGGTGAGATTTTGGCGGGGGAGCCTAGATCGAGGGAGATTATCAGTGGTCTTGTATGTCTTAAATTTCAATAATTGCCCCCAACAGTTGTTTTCTTAAAAACCCAAGCTCCCTTACCTATTCAGATTCAGTCTTCCCAGCCTGGTGCAGGTCTAAAATTTTTTTCGGGGTTCCTTTGACGGGCCTTTTTGGGTTTTGGGCCCCATAGGGATTTTTGGAGGGTGACGTTGGGGGTTGTGGGACAGGGGGCTTTTTACGGGATAAAAATTTAAAAAGGGGCCTTTAATACGGGCAACGAGTGGAGGCCCAGAGGAGCCTCTTTAAAAAAAGTACGGGTCGTGACAGCCGGGGAAAATTTCCCTTTTTTTGAGGTGCCCAAAATTATTTTCCCCCATAATTTGCAAAAAAAAATTTCAAAAAAAAACCACAATAGTTTTTTTCCGGGGAAAAAAAATTTTTAAATTTTGTCTTTTCATTTTGACTTTTGTACCTATGAGGGGAAAAATTACGGGGGCCTTTTCCCCATCTTTTAAAGGGTGGGAGAAACCCCAAAATTTTGGTGGTTTGACAAAATACTTTTTTTAAACCACGTATCGTGCATTTTTGCCTTTATTTATTTGGGGTTAACACTGGATCATATTATTCTGGGGGATTCCTAGATATTTTCCCTTTCTGGTTAAAACCTGGATTGAAAAAAGCAGTAGGGGGTGCGGGGGGTAAAAAAAAAAACCCATTTTTTAAAACCCTATGGTTGTGATAATTGCGTGTTTCCCTCTATAACCTTTATTTTTCAAAATCCCCTTGACCAGGGATAAAACTGATGGGCCCTTTAAGGGCCCGGGAACAAAAAGGGAAGCAACAGGGGGCAGAATAAATTCAACCCCCGCTTTTTTTTAATCAAAAAAACCGGGGGAAAAAACACCAAAAAAGCAATTGCTTTGTAACAAACAGTTAAATCCCTTTACGGGGCATGGGGGAAGAAATTTAAAATTTTTTCCAACTTTCAGATACTGGAAAACATTTTTTGTAAAAAACCAAAGGGGGGTTTGAAAAGTCTAAAAAGGGAAAAAGGGGGGGAGTTTGCCCCCCAACTATTCCAGCCCATTCAATTTTAAAATTAACTCACAAATCCCCTTGCTTGGTTCTAATACATTGACAACAAAAAATTTTTCCCCCAAAAAAAAAATTTGTCCAATAACCCGTAAGCAAATATCATGGACTGCCCCAGGGAAACTGGGGGTGTTGTGTGTGTTGTGTGTGTGGTGGGGGGGTTTTGTTTGTGGGGAAAGGGAAAAAAAAACACGTTCCCCCAAATTTGTAGAGAAACCCCAATTTCCCCAATCCTCCTTTTTCATGGGTTTCATTTATATTCAATGTACGGGCGGGAAAACAGTGTCATACTTTTTTTGCCCCGAGGGCATAGATAGAGGGGCTAAAACTTTAACAGAGACAGAGGGGGCGCTGTTTCCCCGCTCGGTTTGGCTTTTCCGGTAATTTTACTTTAACCCTTTTAAAAGCAATTAAAGGGGAAAATTTATGAAAACAGAGAGCGAAAAAAATTATTTGTTTATTTTTTTTTTTTTTGGGGGGGAAGCCGGGGCTTCCCCTTTGGGCACCGTGAATAAAAACCCCACCAGAAAAAAACATTAGCATGTTGACACTGGGATTTTTAATTTCTGTTTTGATCCGGGATAAGTTACACGTTTTGACCGGGACATTTTAAATTTCTGTTTGACCCCGGATATTTTATATCTGTGGTTTCCTGGTTGCCCTTATATCGGTGTTACCTGGATCAAATTCCCTTCTGTGTTGACCCTGGATCATTTTAATCTGTTTTGTTTCCCGGGCCAAATTATATCTGTGTTGACCGGGGTTTGTTTTTTAAAGTTTGGGGTTGCCCGGGGATCAGGGCCCCATGAAATCAGGATGTCCCAAACCAAAGAAAAAGGCCCAAAAAATAAAAAAATTTCCCCAGTTCAGTTCTTTTTTTGGGGAAAATGCTGGTTTTGGGTCTGAAAAACCCACTATAAAAGGAGGGTTGGATTGAGATTGAGTGGGGTTGGGGGGGGGGGTTATTTCGGGAAAAACCTACCTTTTCAATATATCTGAAAATGCCAAAAACTTCGGGTTTCCCAATCCGTGATGGGTACCCTTGCCTGCAAACTTAAAAAATTCAGTGTCCCCCCGGCCCCAAGAGGGGCCCTTTCCTCGGACTTTTGGGTTTTAAGATTTTGGGTTTTTCCCAACTCAGGACACCCCCGGTTAAGATCCCATTTTGACAGGGGTCCCGGGTTTTTGAGGTGGGGGGTTTTTACCTGTGCAGGGGGTTGGGCCCTTTTTTAGGGGGGGGGTTTACTGAGGCTGACTGAGGTGTCCCAATTGGGAAATTGGGATCTTGTGGATATACCCCAAAGGGCAATAAAAGGGTGTACTGAGGGTTTGGGCTTTTGCGGGGCCGTATTACCGCCCACCGGGAAATTTCCCGAGTATGACGCAGTAAAAATTAAAGTTACGTTGAAATCCGGTAATCTCCCTTGCTAACGGGCCATTTAGGCGCTTTAAAGGCCTTTGTACTCAGGGGTTATTGTCCCCCTAACCACTTGACATCAAGCAAAAAGAAAAACGAAAATCCCCCTTTAAAAAAATTTTTATCAAAAAAATTTTGGGGCTTTTAACACCCACCTCACTTGGGGTTTATTTAATTTGAAGACAGAAAATTTAACAACAGGTTGAAAAGGGTTTTTGTGGATGTTTGGTTTTAAAGCCTAAAACAAGGAAATGGACAGGGTTTCAAAAGGGGAGGGTTTTAATTTAAAAACCAAAATGGGATTTTTAGGTTTATGCATAGCCCCCGAACCATAATGAGCCCCGAGCCCCCCCCCCAAAAAAAAAAAAAAACGGAATTAAAAAATGATTGTGCCGATACAATATATTTGCCTACCGGGTAACAGCCCTGGCAGAAAAAAAAATTTTAAAAAAAAAAGATTTAAGATGTCTTTGGGAATAATGGTCTACCTAAAACTCCAAATTAAACCAAAATTTAGTAAAACTTTCCTTTTGGTTTTTGGACTGTTTTTATATTTCATACTGGATGGACGGTTTTCCGTATGCTACGCTCCAAATGTTCTTTTCCCGAGTCTGGGAAGAGAAGGATAGGGGGCCCGGCGAGCTGTTGGTTTATCGATTTTGCAGGGCGGCTAAACCCACAATTTTGTGAATTTGTATTTTATTTTTAAAAGTCTAGTTAGGGCATTCTTTTATTTTTTTTATAAATTTAACGGCTGGGCACATTACCTTTAATTTCGAATATCTCAAACCCCCTTGCAAATTTTCCCGTTTAATGAAAAATTTTCTTTGTTTTGAAAAAAATTTTTACATCACTGTTTTCCGAAAGTTTTCACTAGGTTTTTCCCAAAAAGCACGGGTAAATGCAAAGGAAAAAGGGTTTGGGGAGCCCTGGCATACAGGTTTGGGGCGGAATATAAAACCTTTTCTTTAATTTTCCCAAAACTCCAACCCTCAAAACTTTTAAGGGGGAAAAAACGGGGGTCAACCTAAAGAAAAAACCCCCAAAAAATACCCCAAAAATCCCCCATGAAAAAACCCGGGGGGCAACCGGGTGAACCCAAAAAAACCCAATAATCCCCCCCATGAAGACTGGGGGTTTAAACCGGGTGAACCAAAAAAACCCAATAAACCCCTCCCTGAAGATGGGGGGGCAACCTGAGAAAAACCAAAAAACCCCAAAAAATCCCTCCATGAAGGACGGGGGTCAAACCGATGAAAAAAATACCCAATAACCCCCCATGAAGGGGCTGGGGGTCAAAACCCGATGAACCAAACTACCCAATAATCCCCCATGAAGACTGGGGGGCAAAGATGAACCAAAAAAAACCCAAAAAACCCCCATGAAAAACTGGGGGCAAAACCTTTAGAACCAAACTACCAAATAAACCCCCTTTATGAAAAAAGGGGGGTCAACCTTAAAAAGAAAACCAAAAATACCCCAAAAATCCCCCCATGGGAAGGCCCGGGGGTCCAAAACCCAAGAAACCCAAAAAACCAAAATCCCCCCATGAAGGGCGGGGGTCAAAACCCGATGAACCAAACCCACCCAAAAAATCCCCTCCATTTAAGATGGGGGAAACCGAGAAACCCAAAATACCCAATTTAAACCCTCCCTGAAAACTGGGGGTCAACCGGGGAACCCCAAAATACCCAAAACCCCCATGAAGAATGGGGTCAACCTGTGAAAACCCCCCAAAACCCCCTAAATCCCTTCCCTGTACCTAACTCTCCCAAAATCACTCAAAACCCCCACATGGGACACAAAAAATAATTTAAACATGTTTTTTTTTTTGGTTCTGAGTATTAAAAGCAATATAATTTTAAAAACATTTTTAACTGATTGAACAAACGTTTTTTTTTGCCTATTTTTCGTGAGGGTTTTCATATCAGGCCCCTTTTGTGCTTCCAAACCCCACCTGCCCCACCGGTTTTTTTTCCAGTTTTTATCTGAATTTTTTGTGCCCAAACTTATTTTTTTGGTGCGAAAAAATAAAAACCCACAAACTAAAACCTGTCCGCAGCGAGAGGCTGCATGCCCCTCAAAAAAGGGTTTATGGCCCGCGGTTTAAATTAAAAAAGATAGTGGGGGTAGAAAAAACCCCTTCAATTCAAGTGCATGGGGTTTAAAATGGTTCCTTTTTTTTCCCCCGGGCCCCCGTGCAGCAAAAGCCCCCCCAAACTTTTTTTTTTTCCCTTTTCAAATCATTTAATAGCCTATAGTCGCACCCTGCAGCCCATATATGTTTTGATTTTTTAAAGGAAAAATTATTTAAAGGGTTTTTTATCATTTTAAAAAAAAAAGGTTTTCCCGAAAATCTAAAAACGGGGTATGGAAACCGTTTCAATGATCACTTTTACACTCAACCCTAGCCCCCTTCATATACGCCTCCCCTCCCGGGAATTTGGGAAAAAAAATATCCTTTTTATTTAAAATTTAAAATAAGTTCAAATTTAAAATTTTCTTACTATAAAATAAAAAATAAAAATAATGACCGGGATTATAAGGGTTTTTTTGTCTGGGAAATTAAATTTGCCTACAGCCCAGGCATTGGGGCATAGCCAGATTTAACATAAAAGAGGCCAACTTTTATTTGGGTTTTTTCTGAAAACATGTTCTTAAAATCATAATGTTTTTTTAGAACCTGATTTTAAAAAAAAATAATGGATTTATTGTGGTGGGGTATAAATTTCAATTTTTTTTATTCAACTTTTTTTAAAAGTAGATTTCCAAAGGTGCCCCAAACAGCGGCTTTATACATGGAGGCCCTGGAGAAGTAAAAAGGGGTTTTTTTTAATTTTAAAGGTCCAATTTTCATGAGGCCCCGCCCACTTTTGCATGAACCCAAAAACCGGCTGACAAAATGTTTATGACAGCCCCCGGCCCCAACTCAGGTTAATGCAGGTTAAATTAAAATTTTTTTTGTTTAATTTTTTTTTTTTGTATTTTTTTTTTTTTTTTTGGCCTTTTTTTTTTTGGGGGCCCTTTTTTTTTTTGGAAGGGGTTTTAAAAAAAGCATTGTTTGTTTCCCAAAACCTTTTTTGGTAGAATTTTTTTTTCCGAGCCTTTAAAATGGGGGAAAAAACTTTAAAAAAAGGGCAAACAACGTAATTTTAAAAAGTTGCTCACGTACCCCGGAAGGGGACAAAATAGTCCCCGTGACATATTTACAGAAAAACAAAAAGGGTTTAGTTTTGGGATTAATATGCGTTGGGAATCATTTCAGGAAAATGAAAGGGGAAATCCTATATTTTAAAAGTTTTTATTTCATAAACCCAAAATTTAACCAGTTTTTTTTTTTTCCTAATCGACTCAGGAATTTGAAAACCCGCGACCCCTTTCCCCTTAATGGCCCCCAACCCTTTTGTTTTTTTATTAAAACTTGGGAAATTTTTGTATTGATTTATGTATTGTTCACGGGGTCGCTTTTAAATGAGACCCCCGTTTTCCCAAGGGTGACACCCGTATTAAAAAAAGGAAAAAAATAAATAATAAAAAAAAAACCCGTGTGTTTGTGTTTTACACCCTTTAAATTGGGAGAGTGATATATGTGCGTTATTACAATCCTTGCTGTTTGAATATGTGAATTTTGTTTAAAAGAGACTTTTTACTAAAAGGTTTCCCGTTTTTCCCTAGGCGTTTTAATATGGACCCGGTTTTAGGGGAAAATGGGCCCTTTTCGAGTCACTAATTTTACAGGAGCGGGTTTATTGGTGAGATAGGAGGGGCTGGGGAAAGGGAAGGGGAGGGTGAGTTTTTGGATTTGGGCTGCCGTGTTTGCACGCTTCGTCTAAATATGAGCTGGGCAATAAAGTGTGGGAAACATGGGTTTTAAAAAAAAATATTCAGGGAGTAGAACTGTAAAGTTGCCTTTTCCCCTTTTTGGAGGGGGCCCCGAGTTTGAAAATCTGTTGGGAAAATTTTAGAGTATGATAGCCCAAGGAGGGAAAGGAGTAAATTTTTGGATTTGATTGTAAATATGCAGACAAGGGCAAAAAAGAACAACAGAAAGGGTGTTGGGAATAAAACACCCGTTTTCCCGATTACACTTCAAAAAATAAGGGGGAACCCATTTCATCCCTGGGCAGAGGGGGGAGAAAGGGGTTTTCCCCCTGTAAAGGGAAAAAAGAGACTAGCTTTGCAAAATTTTTAAATTATTTACGTTTTTAAAAATTTTTTCAGAAAGTCATTTCCAAATTGCAAGTTAAAGCATTTCTGTAGCTAGCCGCTTTTAAATTGCTGGCTGGCTCACTAGCAACTTTTCATGTATTTCTTGTGGTTAATTTTTATTCGTATCCCGTTTTTCATTTGCCCTTTTCTAGTTTTAGCCCTAATGTTTGCTAGGCCTAAAATTTAAACCCGGTTTGGTTAGTACAGTTGAAGCGGGGGGTTTTTCATACACCTTTGCCAAATACATTGAAACTCCGGGTTTTTTACAAATTTCCCGACATTTTAACCTTTGTAAAAAATGCCCCGTTTTAGGTCCCGTTTGGATCACCCCTTTATTTTTAAGGGGAATTTTGAAATGTCAGAATAATTGTGAGAGAAATTTTTATTTTAGCTTTTATTTTTAATCACATTCCCAGTGGGTCAGTAGTTTGAAATCAAGTATTTGGTTTGCATTGCCCCTTAAATTTTTTAACGGGTAAAAAAGTTTTGGGTAGCCCTTTCCCCAAGCTTCCCACAAAAGTTGGGGGAAAATTTTGGGCCCCTTTCTCCCCGACAGAACTGGGGGGAAATGAGAAAGGTTTTTTAAAGGCCCCCCTTTTCTCGCACCCGCTTTTTTTGTTTTTGGGCCCAAAAAATGTTCATAGGGTTTAGGTCAGGGCTTTGTGATGGCCACTCCAATACCGACTTTGTTGGCCCTTAAGCCCTTTTGCCACAAAATTTGGAGTATGCTTGGGGGGATTGCCATTTGGAAGAACCCTTTTAGAACAAACTTTAACTTTTGGGCCCCTGTTTGAGATTGCTTTTAATTTTCCACATCAGTTTTCCTTCCCATGAGCCATCTATTTTTGTGAAGAGCACCCGCCCCTCCCGCAGCAAAGCCACCCCATGATGCTGCCACCCTGTGCTTCCGGTTTGGGGGGGTTCTTTGGTTTTTAAGGTTCCCCTTTTTTTCCCCCACACTAACGATGGTCCCTTTGGGCAAACCCGTTCTATTTTTTTTCCCCATCAGGGCAGAGGACTTTCCAAAAAAGTTTGGGGTCTTTTTTCCCCCGTTTCAGTTGCAAAAAACGTAGTCGGTTTTTTTATGCCGGGGTTTTGGGGCAGTGGCCCTTCCCCCTTGCGAGTGGGGCCTTTTTAGGTTATGTTTTATATTTTAATTATTCTTTAAGAGGGGTCCCCTGTCCCACTCGTTACCTGTATTAAAAGGGACCGTTTGAACTTGTTATCAGTATAAAAGACACCATCCACAAACCCCAATCAGTCACACTCCAAAATCCAAATATGGCCCAAAACCAAAGAGGGTGTAAAAAGGCACCCGGAAACAAAATTTTAGACCTGCCCCCAAAGGGTGGGGAAAACGAATCCCGAAAGGTAAACAGCTTGGTTTGAAGAAATAAAATTTTGGGGGCAATTTTTAGGAAATGGAAGACATACAAAAACCCTGAAATCTCCCCCGGGTCTGGGACTCCAAAGCAAGATCTCACCCCGTGGGGTCAAAAAAAAAACACAAAAACGGGAGCAAAAAAATTCCCAGGGAAACCAAAACGGGGGGACCAGTGAAAAGAAACCGCAAGAGAGCGGGAAAAAAAGTAAAAAAAGCCCACCATCAGAAAACACTACCCGCCAGGGGGTCAAAAACCTGCCAAAATGCCAGACGTGTCCCCCTGTTTTAAACCCCTTCCCTGTCCAGGCCGTTGAAGTTTTCTAAAAGTGCATTTGGAGATCCCCGAAAGGATTTGGGGGAATTATAGGTCAGGGGAAACCAAAAAAAGAACCTTTTTGGAAAAACTCAACCTTTGTTTGGAGGCCCAAAAAAATGCGAGGGGCACCAAAAAAACACCCCCTACCTACTGTGAAGCATTGGGGGGGGGAAACAAAGCTTTTGGGGTGTTTTTTTGCAAAGGGGCCAGGACGAAGATCGTTTGTAAAGGGGAAAAATGAAAAGGGGGCCATGTATTTGAGATTTTTAGTGAAAAAACCCCTTTCCAGCAAGGGCAATGAAGGGGGGGAAACGTGGCGGGTTTTGGACTGTCAGGTAGGGCGCAAAACGGCGAAACGGGCCCGGGCAGGGGAGGACGCAATCCCAAAAAGTGAGCAGCGCCGGGGGATGCCCCCCCAAATGGAGGGGGGTGGAGAGGTGGATTATGGTGGTTCACAGTTTTCAAAAGGGAGCCGATAGGTCTAGAAGGATAAAGAGAGGAGTTAGCTTTAGCAGTGCGGAGAGGGCCCCCGGGACACAAAGAAGAGCAGTTCAGTTTGGGAAAGACCCGCTTTTGGGAAAACCGAGGGTTTGGAAACAAGAAGGGGCATTTGAGAGAGATTTGCAGGGGAAATAGCAGAGGGTGGGACGCTCAAGGGGGTTTTGGAGAGAAAGGGAAAAAAGGGATACTGGTCTGTAGTTGTTTACATCGGAGGGGCGAGGTTAGGGTTTTTTTAGGAGGGGTCAACTCTCCTTCTTTAAACGGGGAAAGGGGCCCTGGCCACAGCGGAAGGGGGTGAAATTGAAAGAGCGAGGGGGGAGGTAAAAGGGGGGGGTTTGAGAAAAGGGGGAGGGCATAGGGTTTAAGCGGGGAGGGGGGGTTTTTTGGGCGGTTGGGGAGTTCACAAGTGCAAGGGGTTTATCTGGAGGGGAGAGGGGGAGAAGGGAAATCAAAACATAGGGTTTTGGGCAGTGAGGGGCAGAAAAACCCTCGGGGTTTTTTCATTTAAAATTTAAAAGAGGATCGGAGCCGTTTTAAATTTTTTTCAAAAAAAGGTTGAGAAAAATCATCCCCAGAAAAGGGAGGGGGAGGGGGAGGGGGAGGAGGTTTAGCAGGGGGGGAGAAGGGGGGCAAAAGGCTTCCTAGGGTTTCGAGGCAAAGGGGTTGAAAATTTTGAGGGGGGTAAAAAAAGGGGGCTTTAGCAGCAGAAAAACCAAAAAGGGAAGGGGGAATTGGGAGAGAGGGGGGAGGGGGAAAAATGGGCAGGTCCGCAGGAGTTATTTTCTTCCAAATTTGCTCGGCTGCCCGTAGCCCTGTTCTGTGAGGGTTGCGAGAGGGGCGTAAAAAACGGAGCTGGAGGGGAGGACCGAGGCCCGCCGGGGGATTTGGGGAAAAGAGAGCAAAAAATTTCCGAAAAGGGGGAGAGGAGGGTTTTGGGGGGGCCGAATCAGGGATGGAGGGAGAAAAGGGTTTAGCAGAGGGAAAAAGATGGTGGGAAAAGGAGAGAGTAGCGGGGGGCGGGGGGGAGGGGAGCGAAGGTTTCGATGGGGAAAATTACCATCTGAGTAGGGGCAGAGTGAGGAGTGTTGGAGGAAGAGCGAAAAAAAAAAAAGGATACAAAATAGTGGGCGGAGACTTTGGGGGGAGTTTCAGTGAGAAATTTGTAGAAAAACAGAAACTAGTAAAGATCAGGGCAAACGTTTTTGCCCGCCTTTGAGTAGGGGGGGCGGGGTTTAGGGGGGGTGAGGTTTAAAAGAGGGGAAAAGGGGAAGGGAAAAAAAGGGGGGAAAAGAGAAATGAGTTTTAAAGGGAGAAGAGGGAAAGGTTTTTAAAATCCCCCCAGAAAATGTGAGGGGTTTTAGCCATCCCCAGGGAAAAGGAAAATTACAAGGCGTTTAAAAATCATTGATGAATCTCCCAAGGGGAAAACCCGGGGGCGATAAATATAAGGATGTTAAGTTAAAAAGGGCTAGTGGGCTGTGACCGCAGGGGAAATTTAAAAGTGGAGGGGAAAACAGAGGGGGGCAGGGGGGGGAAAAAAAGGAAGTGACTTGGGGGGGAGATGAGGATTTCCCGTGCCAAACCGCCCCACTGAAGGAAAGCTCTCGGGGGAGCGAGAAAAACATGATTTAGACGAGGGAAAAAGGGGAGTAGGAGTAGCAGTGTTTTTGTGGTAAACCCTGTTTTTGTTTCAGCGGCCCCCCAATTTTGGGGGCCCGGTGGGTTTTCAAAAAAAACTGAGATGAACTCTGTCTTGTTTTGGCCCCCAAAAAAGGGAAATTTCCCGAAGGGTAAACCCGGGGGGCATGGAACCCCCGTGGGTGGGCGCGCAGGGGGCCACCCGATTAGAGTGGCAGGGAAACCCCCGGGGTGTGGAAGCGTTTTTTTGGCCTGGCAGAGAGGAGAAAAAAAGGGAAAAGACCCGAAAAATAGTTTACAGGCACAGAAAAAAGGGTACAATAAGAAAGGAGATCGGAATGAAAATTAAAATAAAAATTGGGGGGGAAAGCGAGAGAGCGGGGCCTCCCCATTCGTTTTTACTGAAACCCTCAAAATATAACCCTCCCAAAATTCCACTTTAGAAATTTTAATTTTGTAAAACTACAGCGTTCAATGTTTTTTAGGAATAGACTCTCAAACTTAGTTTATTAGCAGCTAACTTGTACAGTATTCTTCGGGGGAAAAACCACCCCGGGGGGGGGGAAAAACCGGGATCCCCCGATGCCCTAGCTAACTAGCATTTCTAGCTCCAAAAACACGGTTTTTTTTGCACCCAAAAAATCGGTTACAACAAAAATAAAAAATAGTGTTTTTTAACAGCTAAAAAAGGGTAAATCGTTTCCCTGTCTAAAGTTGTATTTTTAAAGTTTTTGGGGGGGGTTTTGGGCAGTTTGAAATGAGTACTCGTTTATCTTATTTTTTAGCCAGTTTGTTTGCTTAAATAGAAAAGTTAAAAATTAGGGTAGCCATTTCCCTGCAAAGAAAAACCCAAAACCCCCCTCCCCACGGGTATTTAAAAAACACAGAGAAAGCCCAAGGGTAACCCTTAAATAGTCACCAGTCTGGAAAAAAAAAATTTTAAAAGACTCTGGTTTCCCGTATGTAGAAAAAAAAAATAAAAAAATGTAGGGTTTTAACTTACCTTGTAGTATGTTTTGTAGTTTTTGTGTAAAAACTAGTACTGGGAAACCCATTTAGCCAGTTCGGTCCCGTCCCAACCGGGAGGGGGGAAAGCGCTCCAAACATTACAGCTAGGGCGTTCTAGCTATTTTTTTAAATTTGCTATCCAGGGTTTGCAAAAAAGCTAGCCTACATTTTAGTAAAGTAGTATAATTTCCCAAGTTAAAAGCTTTTAGATAGAGGTTAAAAAACGCCCGGGAAGGGGAGGTTAAACTAACTGGCATAATTTCAGGTTAAACCCTTTAAACGGAAAAAACATTTGGAAAACAAACATCCACAATTTTAATAGTTACCCGTAGCTACCCGCTAGCTAGCTAGCTTTATTTGGGCCGGTAGTGGGTTTGCTAGCCTCGTGCTTAAACCCGGGGTCGCCCCAAACAATAATTACCTACAATAAATACCTAGGAAAAATTAACCCACAATACCCAATAAAACCTACCTACAATTAAAACATGGTTTTAAACCCTTTTTCTCGACCCCCATTAAAGAAAAAGCCCCAAACCTTTCCCCCCGCTTAAGGGGAAAAAAACATCCTCACCCCCTCGCTGCCAAATAAAACCCTACGGGATGTTTAAAAAATTTGAGGGTAAAAAAGAAATAAAACGGGGAAGAAAAATACACATGAAACAAAGATAAATGATATAAAGAATTTATAATAAAAAAACTTAAATGAAATTTTTGGGGGAAAAAAGGGAAACTGGCTCCATCATTCATTTCATCAGAAAGGCCATTTATCACAAAAAACCCCTGATTTTTGCCCAAATCCCGTTTTTTTTATTGGCAAAAATTTTGGGAAAAATTTGGATGAAAATGCCCGCAAAAAAAACGCCGCTCCATTTCCCTAAACTTCAATTTAAGCCTAATAGAATGGTGTGACCTCAGGACGGGGGAAAATTTAAAAATCATTTCCCCTACCCAAAAAATACTAAAGCCCCTTTACGGGTCAAAAAGCGGGCCAAAACAGCCCGGGTTTCCAAAACCCCTTTGTAAACTTTTGGGAAAAAAATTTTTTTGACCCGAACAAAGCTTTTACAGTAAACAAAATTAAAAAACAGACATTTAGCAGTTTTAAGGAAGGACATTTAAAAAAGCACAGCGCTTACACCCAAAAAATGATGATTGGTTTAGGGGAAAATTTATGATTAAAAAAAATTGTGGGGGGCTGTTTTTTTTTAGAATTAAGGCGGGGTTTTGACCTTTATCGAAACATTTGTATGCGTGGATAAACATTGGTTTGGGGTTTTCCCCCCCCCTGCTATAATTTGGGTAAAGGGGTTACTTGTCTTTCCCGGGAAAACAGAGGGGGTTATTTAAGGAAAATCCCTCTAACATCCCTCCCGGGAGAATCAGGAAAATTAAACCAGGGCAAACTGTTTTGGGCCCCTTTCCCCTTTTTTAATTTTTTTACTAAAACATGCCCCGGGGTTTTTCAAACCCGTGTTTTTCCCAGTATGTGGAGACCAACACTTTTCCCTCAACTACACAAACAACGAAATGACTGCAAAAACTTAACAAAAAGCTGCAGTTTTTTCAAAAAAGGGTGGCAAAGGAAAAAATTTTTTCCTAAAAAATTTCCAAAAATAAAAGTGTAATTTTGGGAAAATCATTCACTAAAACCCAAACCTTTAAAATAATTAACCTAATGAATAATGTGGAAATGAGCAAGTTAGGTGAACTTTAAAAAGCTTTGGGTAACCCGGATTTTTAAAAAGTCAGGACCCAAAAAAAATTGATTTCAACAGCAGCTAAGAAGGGGGAAAAAGGTTTTGTCCCTAATGAAACCCCACAAAGGGACCGACACACGCATGTGCCCCTTTCGCTAGCACACCACTTACATTGAATATTTTTGTAGGTTGGGATTAGCATTTTATTGTAGATAGTAGTGGGAATAATGTTTTTATGAGTACTGTTTTATTTTGTTTTTTGTGTAATGTAAATGCCCTTAAAATGTTTTTTGGGCCCAGGTTTGAAATAGCTGCTGCCTTGAAACAGTAAAGGGGGTCCCTAAAAAAATACAAATACAAATTCGCAGAGTGCCCAAATATTAAAGGCAAGAGGGGGAAAAAAAAAGTAAATTAAAAAAAAAAAATTTAAGGGTTAACATTTTTTAACAAGAAAATGTCCAAAAACAAGTGGTAGTACCATCCCCCTTAAAAAAAAAAATGGCCCAAACAAACATCTACATTTTTATTTACATTTTTCGTCATTTAAACAGGGCGTCCCTTTTCCAGAGCGGAAAAAAACAAATTGGTGCAACCTTATTTGGGCCCGTGGGGGTCACACTTTACCATTTTTTATTTTTTTTATTATAAAAAAAAAATTGGGGGGGGGGGGGTTAGGAAAGGGTTAATTTATCCTATCCCAGGTATTCCTTAAAAAGGTAGGGTTTCAAAAAGTTTCCGGAAGGGGGGGTGAGGGGGACTCCCCTGTCCTGGGCCCTGAGGGAGCTTGTTTTCCCCCCATTTGGGGTGCCCCCGGAAGCAAAACCTTTTTACTGGCCTTTAGCGGGGGAAAATGCTTCTGCAGAGGGAAGGGGGGCCAGGGAGGCCAGAGGGGGATGAAAAGCAATGCCCTCGTTTGGGGGTAGGGGTGTCAAAAAGCCGAAGGGCCAGGAGGTGCCGTTCCCCCCCCCACCCCAAAGGCAAGCCCCAATGGTCTTGTAACAGATGCGAGCTTCAACTGGGGGAAACCAGTGGGGGTGCGGGGGGGGGCGGGGTGAGTGGGGGAGAAAATTTGGAAAAAGGTTTAAACCCCCCCCGAAGGGCGCGGCATTCTGGGTGAGTTGTAGGGGTTTTAAAGGCACAGGGAGGGGAAACCCAGCCCAACCCGCGAGGTTTCAGTAAAACCCCGACGGGGGGGATGACAAGTTTCCTGGAAAAGGGGCCTTGGGGGGCCGCTTCCTGTGTAAAGGGAGGGTTTGTAAAACTCCGAAATTTTTTGTAGAGCATGAACCCCCCAGGATCGGGGCACCGCCCCTTTATGTTGCGGAGAACGGCAGGGTGTTGTCCCCCGGGCACGCCAAGGCTCTTCGCACTTGGGGAGGGGGGACAAAAAAGGAGTTGTCAAACCCTTGGGTGGCGAGATCATGGAACGGGCCCGTCCTTCCCGGGGGAAAAAGGGAAAAAAAGGAAACTCCGTTTGCCAAAAGGTTTAGTTTAGGTGGGATCCGTCATCCATTTTGATATGCGCCAGACATGCAGAGATGCGATTTGCCACCGGTTTTTCAGAAGGGGGAAAAAAGGGGAAGAAGTTGTGTACGTCAGCGTTTGCAATGATAGGAGAGACCCTGTGAGGAAATGACAGAGCCAAAGGGGAATTGGTTATAGCGAGAATAGGGGGAAAAGGGGCCCAGAACTGAGCCCCGGGGGACACATTTGGGGAGACACGTGGTGCGGGGGGGGGGGGGAAAAAGATTTTCGCCACGCCACTTTGGGAGGACGAACCCGGAGGTAGGCCCCAATCCCCAAGGGGGAGCCGGCCGGAATGCCCCAAGGGGGGCCGGGGGAGGGGGAAGAAAGGGGAATCCCGATGGTTCCACCCCCCTTAATTTTAAAAAGGGGCAGCCCCCCCCCCCGGAACAGTTTTTGGAAGGGAACAGGAGGCAGAGGAAGGGGAGAGTTAGCTTTCGCAGGCGGGGGAGCCCCGTTTTACACAGAGAAGAGCAAAAAATTTTCAGGGTTTTTAAGAGCCAGGCTTTGAAAACCCTGACTGGGTTTTTAAAACAAGGAAAAGGGGGTTCTGGGGGGAGATAGCAAGGGGGGAGGGGTTTTTTTGGCTTTAAAAAAAAACGGAAAAAGCCAATTTGTTTTGGAAAGAAAAGAAAAAAAAGGAACTGGGCTGTTTGTTTGGGGACATCAGGGGGGGGATCGAAAGGGTTTTAAGTTTTTTTGAGGGGAAAGGGGGGCAATCTTCGCTCTCTTAAAAAACCCGGGAAAGGGGCTAGCCCGCGGGGGGAAAAAGGGTGAGTTTTTTCAGCGAGGGGGAGGGAAGGGGGGGAAAGGGGCCCCCGGGGGGGGTCGGAGGGAAAAAGAGGGAAGGGGTTTAAGCCGGGGGGCCCGGTTGTTGGGGGCCCGGCCGGGGGCCCTCCCAAGTCCCATATTCTTTAAGATTGCGGGGGGGGAAAAAGTCTACATACATGTCAGATTTTTAATACTGGCCCGAAGTCATAAAATGGGGGGGGGGTTTTCTTCTCTCGAATGAAACCCTTGACTATTTTTATTTATATTCCCCCCTCCCAGAAATGGGTAATTTTAAAGGAGGGTTTTTGCCCCTTTTTTTATCAGTCCCTCCTTTTGTCCAGGGGCATTTCCAAGGGCAGTTGCCCGAGGGTATTATAGAAAGGGATGAAAAAAGGGAAAACCAAGAAAGATGGAAAGTACAAGCCCCCCCCCCCAGCCGACGCAACCCAAACGCGGGGTTTACATTTTTTCTTTCTGCCCTCATTGGGTTGGGAAGGGTAATGTCACTTAACCCCCCCCTCAAGTCAGTGTATCTGTTTTTGTGAGGGAAAAGTGCCGATTTCCTCCAAAAAAATACGGGAATTTTTCACGATTCCAAAGTACCACGTTAATTTCAGTGCAAAGTCATTAAAAAATTGGAAAAATTTTTAAAAACCTTGGAAAAGAAATTTATTTTTTTTTAATTTTTTTTTTTTTTTTTTTTTGGGTTTTTTTTGGGTAGCGCCAATTTGACTCCCAAATTAACCATGGAAAAAGGGGGCCCCCCCGTCCCAGGAAAAAACCCGAATGACCCCCCCGCCCGCCCATTTTGAAATTTTATGGGGCAACGGTTTCCCATTCCCCCCACCCTTTATCCGCCCCTTTTTTCAAGTGTTTTTAAAATCCAGTCTCTTTAGGCACAACCCCATCCGAGGTTTTTAAAAATGGTGAAAATTTAGACCCCCCTAAATTTATTTGTTTCAGTTTTTTTTTGGCCAAATTCCACAGCGAAACAAGCTACTTTTCAGGGTTTAATTTATAAAGGTTTTTACAGGCAAATAAAAAAGTACAGGCAAATAAGTCTTGGGGGGAAAAAAAAGGGGAAAAAGAAAAAAAAAAGCCAAAAAAAATCTTTGCTTTTTTGTTTTCCCTTTCTAAGTTGGGTTTGGGTTTTTTTTTCTTTTTTTTTTATCAAATTTTGGGTTTTCATCACTTTTTATTTAGCTTTCTGCCCCTTGGTTTAAATTCCTTTTTAAAAAAATTCCCAAACATTTTGCTTTTCTTTTTTCCATGGTTCAAAAATTAAAAACAGCCCAAACTTTTTTAATTTTGAAGTTTTTGGGATGGGGTAGGGCCCTTTTGTTTTTATTCCCCCAGTTTTAAAATAGTTATGTTTTACTGTTTTGTTGTAAATTCTTCTTTTTATGTAAAAAAACACTTTTACCCTTTTCCCCTTCAGGGGTTTTTCATCATAGAATATGTGGGTTTTTGGGTGCAGAAAAAGATTTTTTGGGGTTCTTGGGAATGGAAAAATTGGGCCTTTGGGGAAAGGGAAAAAGAAGGCATAAATTGTTTTATAAAAGGGGAAATTTTAGGGCATTTTGGGTTGGTTAATTTTTCCAAAATAAAAAAAGGGCTGTTTTTTGTTCCCTCCATTTAAATTTTAGAAAGTAAGTAAATTTTTAAATTGTCCCTTTTGGGGGTACGTCAGGTCATTTGATGTTTTTTTAACTCACCCCCCTAGTGGCTCAATTGTGGGCAAAAAGTTTCCAAAAAAGGGGTTTGGGGAAAGTTTGAAAAAGTACAATTTAAAGCATGAAAATTTTATATAAGTTTGTAAAAAAAAACCATTTTTGTAAGGCTTTCAGTTTGCTCACAATTTTTTTAAACCATAACGACAGATTTGTTAAAAAAGTTTTTTGGAGGGAGGTTTTTTTTCACATTCAGAAATAAAATTTCTATATGCATTTTAAAGATTCATAAATTTTCAATTTGCCGGCAGGGGGGCAGGGGTTCAATTGGGGGGGCCAAAAAGCAGTCTCAGATGCTGTTTTTAGTTTAGAATGGGAAAATAAAAATCTTTTCCACTTTTTTAAAAAAAACACTTGTAATAAAAAAATATTTAATATATAAGGAAAAAAAGTTTATTATTTTTTATTTTTTACTCCCAAAATTTGGTTTTGTAAGTAGTTGTTTACCATTTTTAAATTTTATTCTATAGATGTAATACTTAAGGGTGTTAAAAAAAATGTCCTTGTAAAAACCCCTTTTCCAAATTTAAATTTGGTTTTTTAAAAATTTGGGGGTTGCAATTTCCCCAAAACGGGGGGATAATTTCATCCCTTTTTAATTTAAAAATTGAAGGGGACCCAAATTGTAATTTTTCACAAAAAAAAAGGGGCATGCTATTTGGAGGGCATTTTCCCGCAGTACCTTTATTTCCCCCCAAGGGCTCAAAAAAGAACCTTAAAAACCCTATCAATTTTTTTTTAAAACCCAAAAAGCAACAAACCCCAAAGGGGGATTTAAAAAGGAAAAAAAAATGAAAAATTTTATTCCAAAAAAAGGCACCCCTGTTGTAGTAGGGGGGCTGAAAGTAGGGAGAAGTAAAAAAATGTTTTGTCTGAAAAATGCAAAAATTTTTGGGTTTTTGGCCCAGTTGGGCTTTCCAAAACCAAAGGGGGATTGTAGGTTCCTCAGTAGATTAGTTCCCTAAAAATGCTTACAGGGGAAGGGAACCAATTATTAAATACATCATTTAAATTTAACATTATGTTTAAAAGGGTTTCTCCCCCTTTTAAAACAAACCCCAAGGTGAAGTTGGCAAATTTTTATGACTTCTTTTAATTTGGGGGGGGGACCCAGATACCCAAAAGGGGTTCAAATTTTTGGTTTTGAAAACACCCCCAAAAAAAAAGGTTTTGGGATTCTTTTTAAAAGTCGCCCCCCCCAAAAATTTTAAAAATTTGATTTTCAAATCCAAAAAAAAAAAAAAATTTTTACATGGTACAGGGTCTAAAGGGAAAATTAAAAATCAGCCATTACACTGCCGTCGGGAAAAAGCAGCCCAAAGGAGTTTCAAAAAACCCAAACCCTTTAAGGGGAAAAATAGGTTTTAAAAGCCTTCCCAAAAAAGATTCTCCGCTTCTTGGGCCTGCTTTTAATGAGAAAAAAACCGCTCTATAACCCCATAATTTTTATGCGGGAAAAATTTTGGAAAGGGTCACCCAAAAAAAAAATTAAAAATTGCAGATTAAAGGAAAAAATTTCTTTATTCATTTTTTTCATTACTCACATTTGAATTTGTTAAAATTTAATGTGAAAATACCCAAACTTACAAAAAATTTTAAAAATGTGGGGGGTAATGATAATAAAGGTGAGGAAAAATGGGGGAAATGGGGTTTCAAACCGGGGGTTTTACTGAACACCCATAAAAAAATGGGGACCCCTGATTTCATATTCTTTCAATTTTTTCCTCAACTATTAACAATTTCACCATTTAGTGGGCTTTGGGGTTTTTGATTGGGCAGGAAATTTTTGGGACATTTAACTTACCACAACCTTTATGAAGGCATTGTGGGCCCAATTGACCACTAGGGGTATGGGTTTAAAAAAAATTTTAAAAAATGAATCTTTGTCGGGGAAAGTACTATTGGGAAAAACTTACTTTTTTTTAAAATTAAAAACAGGGGGAAAAAACCACAGACCCTTTGGTTTTTTTGGAATATCAACCCAAAGAACAAGTCTTTTTTAAAAAACAAGGGGTTAGGGCCCTTTATATTCCTTTCCCCAAATCATTCCATTCCAACCAAACCAAAAACCAATTCTTTTTTCAACACCAAAATGTATCTATGATGGGAAAAAACCCGAGATGGAAATAATGTCAGTGTTTGTTTTCCTGAAAGAAAGGAAAAAACAACAAAGGGATTACAAAAATATCAAACCATTTTTGGGTCAATTTTGGAAAAAAAAAAAACATAGGAACTATGAAAAGGGCCCTTAAAATTTTAAAAGTTAAAAAAAAGTTTAGCTGTTTCCTTTTTAAAACCATGGAATTAAAAAAAAAGCATTAAAAATTTTTGGATTAATTAAGGAAAATTTAAAAGTGGCAAAAAAAAAAGCTGATGAAAAAAAAGATAATAGATTTACAATTTTTTAAAAAAAAAAGGGAAAAACAATTGAAAGGAATTTAAAAAACCCTTTGATAGGTGGGGGGGGAAAAAACAACAAAAGCTAAAGGTTTTTTGCCCCCTTTCTCTCTGATTATTTGCCTGACAGTTTTAACACCGGGCCCACTGGCAGCCCCTTTTGGAAAAAAAACCTTTCTGGCCTTTTGATATGGCACCACAAATAAAATTACAAAAAAGTGTTTTAAATAATAGAGACGGGAAAAAAAACATTTTAAAAAAATAGGCCCAAGATTTTTAAACCAAATTTTTTTTTCTTCAATTTTAAAAATTTTTTTTAAACACCTAAAGGGACCTGAAAAATTTACAACGTTTTTTTTTTTTTTTCAATAGCACTTCGTATATGATACAAAAAAAAACCCGTTTAAAGGATATTTCAACAATCTTTTTGTAATTTTATTTAGAGTGGTTTTCAAAAAAGGGAAACACACCCCAGCAACCCTAACGGTCAATAGATATAAAACCAAACTGCCCAAAAAAAAAGATAAAAAAGAAGCGCCCTTTAAAAAAGGTGGGAAAAAGAAAAAAAAAAAAAAAACAGAAATATAGTCCAAAAAACCCAGCATGGTTCCATTAATTTCACAAACGTTAGGGGGGTCCCCAAACAGTCCCCCAGGGAGAAAATTTAAAAGCCAGGAGAGAGGATGAGCAGGGGTTTTTTGGAAAATGTGGAAACTGCTTTTAAGTGGGGAGAGGGGGGGGATGATCACCCGTATGTCCCGAAAAAACGTTTAAAAACCCGGGAAAAAATGGGGGAAGAAGATGTACAGTGTTTTGTAGATAGATGTCGATAGAAAAGGGCCCCTTTGGCCCCCAAGGGGTTTTTTGTCTTGGAAAAAAAAGAATTTTTCATCTTTTTGTTCCCCCATTTTAAAAAAGGGTGTCAAAAGTGAGGGGCCTGCTCCTGCTTGGTTTTCCGGGTTTTTGTGACCTGGCGTCACTTTTTGCAAAACCCCGAGCTCTTTCCCCTCTATTTAAACCCTTTAATGCTGACAGAAACTCCCTTTTCCCAAACATTTCCAAAACACACCCCCACAACACCCCACACACACACACACACCACAACACAAAACAACACACGGGGGGAAAAGAAAGAAAAAAAACAGTGTGGAAAAAAAACAAAACATTTTTGGGGAAAGGGATGATTAAAGGTTTTGACAGGATTTTTTTATTTTTGCTATGGCCCAACTGCCTTTTTCTTACTGATAGGTTAAAAAATCAGAGAAAAGGTACATTTTTTAATTTTAGCAAATTTTTAAAGGGAAAAGGGGGAAAAAAAGGGGTATGGTTTTTATGTTTGGTCACCCCCAAAAAATATTTTAATGGGGGGGAAAAAAAAGGGAAAAACTGTGTTTTAAAAACCCAACTGTTTTGGGGGTTTATGTTTAGGTGCTCAGATTGGACCCCTAATCCACAACCTAAGGGGACCCCCCCTTTACCCCGCACACCACAGTCAGCTAGGGCAGTGTGGGGGGGGAAAAACTTTCCAGTTTAAAGGAAGTTTTTGAAGGGGGGTTTTTTAAATTAAGGTTTTTACCGTTATAGCAACCCTGCAATCAAAAAAAATTGTGGCCCCCTTCCATAGGAAAATCCCCCGGTTTTGGAATTTGTTAAAAAAGTCCCATTTAACCCGAAAAGAAACCCCTATTTTTTATAGGGGGAAGGGCTTTTTCAAATTACATTTTGGGGGCAAATACTATTTTTCCCGACATTTAGAAAAAACCACACTGTTTTTCTGACCAATCACCCCTGAAAGTTTTTTTTTTCAATTTTCTTGTGGGTTTTGGGGTTTTTTTTTCTGATAAAAAAGGGACTATGAAATGTGATTTTTCCAAATTCAGTTCCCGTTGGTTATCGATCAATGATTTTCAAAAAAAAAACTTTAAGTAATTTGGGGCAATTCCCAAATTGGTAAAAAAAAGGGGAAAAATTTTCAAATGAACCCCCCCCCTTTTTATGTTTTAAAAAAAAAAAGTACACAAACCCCCCCCCCTCATTTGAATTTAAATCCCAAATAATGCTTAAGACCATAAATAATAACCCCTTTTTTTTAAAAAAAAGTGGATTTTTCGAAATTTTTCCACTTGGCCCCTGCTTTTTGGCACCCTCCCCCCCCCGGGGCCCCGCCCCGGGGCTACGGGGGCCCTGAGGGGAAAAAAAGGGTTTTTGGTTTTGATTGGGAAAACCCAAAATTGAAATCTTTTTGGCCCCCGAAAGCGAAGCATCACGGGCTGGAGGGAAAAAAGGCACCCTCCCATGGTGAAAAAAAGGGTTTGGGGGGCAGATCATGCTTGGGAATGTGGTTTAGGGGGCAGGAATAGGAGACTATTTTAGAAACGAGGGGAAAAATGGGGAAGGGGGGCCCAAATTTCAGAGAGGGGAAAAAACCCGTCCAGAGCTTAAAGGGCCTAAGAATTTTGGGGGGAAAAGGTTTACCTTTCCCAAAAGGACAAAGACCTAAAAACACACAGGCCAAAAGAACCCAATTTTAGGAGTGGCTTCGGACAAAAATCCCCTTAAAATTTTGGGCCCCGTTCCCGAGCCCCGGACTTAAAAATGATCGAAAAACTCTGGAGAGGGTGGGGGAAAAAACTGTTTTCAGCGAAAGCTCCCCAATTTCCCAAACCCGAAAGCGCCCCGAGAGGTTGCAAAAAAAAAAAAAAAAGAAAAATGGGGGAAAAAAAACTTCCATATCCCGATTTTTTGCCCAAACTTTTTAGCGTTTATATTCCCAAAAGATCAAGGCTTTTTTAATCGCTGCCAAATGTGGCTTTTAAAAAAAAGTTTTGAGTAAAAACCGGTTTTTGGGGAAAAAACTTATGTAAAAAAATGATATTTTGGGGAATTTTTTTTTTAATTTGTTTTCATTCTAAAAAAAAAAAAATGTTTTTGCTTTGCATTTCGGGGGTATTTTGGGGTTTGATGATGGGGGAAAATTTTTTGTTTTTTTTAAAGCTACCGCGCTTTGGGCAGCTGAGGGCCCCGAGTTGGGAAAGCGGGAAAGTTTTCAGTTTCAAAAAATTGTTTTAAAGAGGGGTTTGGAAAACCAACCCCGGAAACTGGGCTAGGGGTGGGGGGGGGGGGCCAACTTGCGAAAATGTCCGTACTATAGTTCCCCTTTCTATAGGCCGGAAGGGGAATGGTTTTGCGGGATGGGAAACGAGGGCCGCTTTTTCTCACAGTTTTTCCCCAAGAGGGGCTGCGCCAAAAAAAACGTTTCAGACGAAATGGCCCCTTTTCGAGGGGGGATATCCACTGCGCACATGGGGGGTTTTTCAAAAAAGCCATCTCTATGAAAAATCTTATAGGCCAAAAACAAGGCATCCCCAGTTTCCGGGGGGGGCCCCCGATCAAAGGTCCTATGCAAAAAAACCCCCGAGCGGGGAGGGGGGAGGAAAACTGAGGGAGGGAAACCAGCCCCCTGGGGGAAAGGTCACCTCTACAAGGGTTTGGTGAGGGCAAAACGTCCGCAAGGCGGACTATGGGGTTTTTTGTGGTTTGTCGGGTTATTCGTTCGGGCCCGGGGTCCGGTACGGGGCCCAACCCGTAACCAGGATATCACCTCGGAAAAATGCCAAACCGGGGGTGAGTGAGAATAAGTTTTTGAACATACATCCAAACAAATGGAGTGAGTTTTAAACCCTTTTCTTTTCGGGGGGGGGGGGGGAGAAAGTGGGGCAGGGGGTTTGGAAAAGGGCCCTTTTTGATTTTGGAGCGGGGTGCCAGCTTTTTTGGGGTGTGGGGGCTTGCTGGGGGGGAAAAGTTGGGAGTTTCCAACCCTTAATCCCAATTCAACCGCCCCTCATTTTTTAAAATACCCCAGACGGGTGGGGCCCATGGGCACCTGGGTTCATTACGCAAACCCAAAGGGGGTAACAAGTTAAAAGTGGGCTCCCATACACCAAAGGGGGAAAAAATTTTAAATTTTTTTGGGCCCCCCTTCCCCTTCCCCCCGGGAAACCCCTTTGTTTTCGGGCCCCCCTGGTCGTTTTCCCCAAAGATCCCGGGCATCTCCTGGAAAAAATGGCGATTTTCAAGTTGGAAGGGGAGGTAAGGGGGGGCAGAGGGCCTTTAAATTTTCCGGTTTCAAAATGTTTTCGTGGGGAAAAAGGGCAGGGTGCGGTGGTTTACTGTGGGTTTTCCCCACAGAAAAACCAGGATTTCGCCGGGGAGGGTTTTCAAAGGAGGGTTTCCGGGGGTTTCCACCCCATCGGGCCCCGGGGGGGCCCCGGGGGATTGATTGTATCCGGAGGGACACACTTGGGAGCCCCCCGGGGGGCCCCATTTGAAAACAAGCCTACCAGACGGGGCTAAAAACCAAACCTTCTAGGGTCCCCCGGGGGGGGAAAAAAGAAACCACAAACCCATGCATGAGAGCACCAGCTTTTCCGGAAAAAAACTTTTGGGGGAAACCCCGGTTCCGAGCAGATGAAAGGATTTTTAAGAAGGCCCAAACATTCAAAAAGGCCCAGCGGGGCCGGGTTTTACCGGGGTTTGTACCCCGAGCTTTGGGGGGGGCCCCAACTGGAAAAAGTGTCTTCACTGACTTTTTAAAAGGTCCCGGGACGAGCTTTTAATCCCAACTGTTTAAAAGCAAGCCCAAACCATAGCCCCTTTCCCCAAAAAACCAAAGGGATAACCGGGGCCTAAATGAATCCCGGGGAACCCTTTAAGGCACTAAAGTTGTAGCCAGAAGTGTTTTTGGAAAAAACGGTCAGGCTAACATAAAAAAGGGCCATAATCCAAAAAACCTTTTAGCCCCACCCCAAATTTGGGCATACCCCCCCCCAACAGACCCAAAACAGATGGGGTTTAATTTCTTTTATCGAAACTCCACATTTCCCTTTTCCCCACCTGGCCAAGAGGAAAACTACGGGGAGAATGCATTCATTGACTACAGCTCCAATTCAACACCTTTAGTGCCCCCCTAAGCCCCTTCACTAAGCAAAGGGATCCGGGGATTTTAAACATTTTTCCCCTCTGAAAAACTGGTCCTGGTTTTCCTGAGGGGCCCCCGCCCCCAGGTGGTGAAGGGGTTTGGGTAACAACACACCCTCCCAACCTGACCCTCAAAAAACGGGGGCCACCCTGGGGGTTTTTGGGGGTGCTCACCCCCCTCCTTTTAACCTCTGCACCCAGACTGCTTTTGGCCCGCAAAAACCCAAAACCCATCTTTTTAAAGTTTCCCGAGGGACACAACATTTGGTGGGCCCTGATAAACCGACAAGGGATGAGGACCCCCCTATGGGGGGGAGGTAAGAGTTTGGCCGTTTTTGGTTGCCGGGGAACAAAAAACCCTCCCCAACTTTTGCCCAAGGCCCAAAAGGGAGAGGAAATTGTGGACTACGGGAAAAAAAAAAAAGAGGACTGAGCCGCCCCCTTTCCATGAGGGGGGTTTGTAGGGAAACGGGTTTGGAGAGCCAATTTCCCTTGGGGGTCCACACCCAACCAACGAACTATAAGGCCCAAAAACACCCCAAGGACGGGTCTTTGAAAAGGGGGGCCCCACACAAAGCCTACCCCCCTCGGGAGACAAAAAAAAAGTTTTGGGTTTTGGGTCCTAGACCTAAAAAAAAATTTACACCCTGCCCCATCGGGGGAGCACCCTGACGGGGTTGAAATCACCCCCGGGTTTTTTTGGAAAACTGTTTGGGCCCTCGACCCCCAAGGGCACTTAGGGGGGGTTTAGTGCTTTAAGGCCCCAGTCCCATCACTGGGGCAAAGCCCCTCCCAATCAGGCCCTTTCTTTACCAGGCGGTGCCCAGAGGAAGGCCCCCCAAAATTGAAAAAGACTCCGGGGCCCCCCAAAAGTCATAGAGTTCTTTTGCTCCCGCACGGAAAAGGGGACCGGAGTCCCAAGGGTCTAGGTCCAAAAGACTTCTCAACGCTTTACCCCAACCCCAAAAGGGGGACTCCTAAACCAGCTAAAAATGGTTTACCCGGACTATTTGAAATTTCCCCCCCCCCCCACCCTTTTACGCTGTTGCTACCTTTTAAAAGATTTAGGAAAAGTCATTTTAAATTTAAAACCCACGGTACATATTCCCTAAAACTCCCTCAACTACCCGGGTGCCCCCCGAAATTTGATTTCTGCAAGGGTTTTACCCCCCTGTATATATACCCTCCCTATGTCCCCAATTTTTTACTTTATATATACCTCCCTACTTTTCATTTTTTTTATTTTCTGCTCTTTTTTTTCAATTTTTTTTTGGTTTTGTGTTTATTCTCCTTTTTTTTTTTTTTTTTAAAATAAATGCACTTTTGGTTTTAAGGGCGGTAAGTAAGAAATTTCCCACGCAATGTCGCACCTGTTTATTTGCGATGTGACCCCAATACAATTTGATTTGATTTGATTTGATTTGAATCTCCCCTTTTTGCCCCACAGCCGGAAAGGAAAAAGCGAGAGCCAGTATTTGATGGGGCCCGGCTACAGAAAGGGGGCCATTTCGGCCCATCGAACCCCCGCCGCACCCAGTTTTTTTCTTTTTGAAAAAAAAAAGGATGGCGGACTGCGCCCTTTTTAAAGACTACCCGGGGTTTTTTTGAACGAAATACCATCAAAAAATCTTTAAACCCTTTTCCTTTGATTCCAGCGGGCCTTTTTGAAAAAGGGGGGGTCAGGCCTCCTTTGTCCAAAAAAAGGGGCCCTCAGGGTGAATACAATCGGTGGTTTTAGAGAGGGGGTTTGGAAAGGGGAAAGACCCCCTTTCATCCCCAACACGGGGGGCACTAGGGAATATTGTGTCATCCCCCTAGGGACTCCCAACGGGGCCCCCCAGTTTTCCCAGGGTTCATGAATGACTTTTTTCGGGGGACATGTTTGATCGTTTTGGGGTTAAAAATAGTGTACATTGAGACATCAAAATTTTTTTTAAAACCCTCTTGGTGAACATTGCCCCATGAAAGGACGGGTTTTCTGGATCGGCTTTTAAAAAATTTCCTCCTGTTCGTAAAAGGAAGAAAAAAATAAAAAATTTCCCTTTTTAAACTACGTTTTCCTTTCCCTTTGGGGCCCCCATACCCACTCCCAAAGGGGTTTTTTTTTAAAACGGGATGAACCCAAAGGTTTGCAAGCGGGTACAAAAAACTGGCCCCCAACCCCAAAGACGGGGAAGGATTTCCAGGGGGTTTTCTTGGGGTTTTGCCAAATTACTTTTGGGAGGGTTTCCCCGTGCGAAATTTTAAAGCACAACCGCAGCCCCCCCTGTCGGGGGAGGGACCAGCTAAAAAGGGCCCGCGGTTTTCCGGAACTGGCGGGGGGGGCCCCATTTGCGTGGGGTTTGGGGAGGGTTGAAAACAACGCTTTACCCCCGCCCCATTCTAGGGAAGGGGCCCCCCACCTTACCGTTAGGGGGGAAGGGGACGCTTCGGAGGGGGGAAAGTTGGCCCCGTTTTTTACCCAAAACCCCAAAGGTAAAGCCGCCCTAAATCACGACCCTGTGCTTTTTCTAAAGGAAAATAAAATTCTCCCCGAGCAGAAACAAAACTTAACGGGGGAATTTGGGAAAATTTTAACTGGCGGGAATTTTAGCACGGGGGGAGGGGGAAAATTTGGGGTTTGGGGGGAGAGAGAATCCCGTTCCAAGTGTCAGGGGACCCCCGAAAAACCTGGGGGATCTTCACATTTGCCAAAACGACTGAACCCCCAAAAGGCAAGGGGGGCCCTTTTTTCAAAACCTTTTCCCCGATCACTGTCTCTTAAAATCCCGGGCCCAAGAATGGTAAAGGCGGACCGTTCCCCGGGACGGTTCCGAGCGCAAAAAAAAAGGACCGTGGAGCCAAAAAATTATTCCCCCAGAGTTACCGTGCTGGTGGGGTGAGGTGGGCTTTTGAGACAAAAATTCAGGAAGCTTACAAGGGGAAAAAAAAAAAAGGGCCCCTCCAAAAAAACCCCGGGGGGGTCAAAGGGGTTTTTGGGGCCAGCCTCCTCTTCGCCTAAACTGAGGGAAAATTTTTGCCACACGTGGCTTGGGATTTGTCACCCCGGAATCCTCGAACTACACAAATCATCACCCGTAAATATTGGTGGTTTCCCCTCACAGATAAAGGTCAGGGGGACTAGTCTTATCCTGTCCGTATGTGCCGGGCCCCGGGTTTACCCTTTTAAACCCCGGAGGGTAAGCTGATGCCATTCCCAAACTCCTCAACGCCCAAGGGTCACAATTGCTATGGACTTTTACGCCCTCCCAAAAATCAGGGGGGGCCCCAATATTTAAATTTCTCTTGGTCACGATCTTTTTCTCCAAGTGGGGCCGGTGGGACCGACCCCTTTGCCTAACGCCACTAAAATGGGTGAGACTATGTTACCCCCGGTGTTCCGGCAGTTTTTTGGGGTCCCGGAGGATTATTGTTTCCGACGGGGGGGGCCCCCCCGTTTGTAAACCGGGGGATGGAAGGCCTTTTGCGAAAAGTTTGAGACATCCGGTTTGCAACCTACCGGGGAAAAATCCCCGGCCCAAAGGGCAGACAGAAAGGCCTCAACAGGAAATTGGGAAAATTTTTAGGCAACAATGTTCCGCCGGGCAAAACCCAAGAGTTTGGGGTCGATTCCTTTTCCCTTTGGGGAGAAATATGCTCAGAACTCAATTAAAAATTTACAACCCCCCTACGCCTTTAAAGCCCCCTTCCCGTTGTTCTTTGGGTATAAACCCCCCGTTCCCCCTGGGATACCGCATCAGGGATGGGACGGCGGTGGAAGAGTGGTTCCCCGGGTGCGCAGGTCTGGGGGACGGCCCCATCAACATCTCAGTTCAGCCTCCAACAGCAGAAAGCTACGCCGACCGGGCCGGGACCTACTCCCACTTATCAACCCGGGACGAGTGGTGGCTGTCCTACCCGAGACCTGCGGTTTCCGACGGAGCTGCAAGAAGCTCCCCAAGGTAAATTGGTCCTTTCAAGTTCAGAGACGTATTAACCCTGTCAACCGTACCGTCTGTTACTCCTCGACACTGACAGATAACCCTACGTTCCAACGTCTCCCTGCTAAACCGTACATTATAGCCCGATGTACCGCCAATCGAGCACACCTTACTACACCACCTTTGGGATGAACATGACACCACCTATACAGTCCTCGAGAGATACTGGGTCAAGACGGGACGGGGGCATCGAATACTCGTGGACTGGGAGGCTAGGACCTGAGAACGGTCCCCCTGGGTTCCGGCTAAGGACATACTGGATTCCCGCTCTCAAGGCCCACTTTCCATGCCGAGCACCCCAGAGGAAGACCACCCGGTAGAGGTAGAAGGCCGTCAGGAGCCGGCCCTGGGGAGGGGGATACTGTAAGGGATCGGGGGTTGGCAGGATCTAGACAGAGTCTGACACTTCCCCGATCTACAGAGAGGGGGAGTCATCAGACTCGATCTGGTTCACCTGAGTTCTGAGCACACCTGTCAGTAATTAGTGTAGGATTTAAGGTGTGCTCAGAAGCTCAGTCGGCGCGCGAGGTATTGTTCCATTGTGACTTGCTAAGCGTTTTTGTTCGAGAGAGAGAGAGAGAGTTTGTTGTTTTGATTACCCGTGTATCCGACCTGTGCCTTGTTGTTTGACTCCCCAAATTGCTTAATCCTCTGCTTGTCTACCCAGTGATTACGTCCTCTGATCCTGTGCCTGTGCCCTCGACTACGACTAAGCCCGCTCCATTGTACCTCTGCCTGTCTATGCCTGGCTCGGTTTTGACCACAGCCCCGCCCGACCACGATAAGCTATTCCCTTGTCTGTACTCTAATAAAGCATCGCTATTCTGCGATTGGATCTTACCACTCTGTCCGAGTATTCATTACAAAAAACTATGATGTCATTGTTGACAAGACACTACATTTGTGATGAGTGTGATAGAAGGAAGCAGGCGCAGGAGGGTAATCACCAGTCATCAGTTTATTCCGTCGTACACAAATAGCGCTGGATAGCGACAAGCGAAACAGGCACAGGGGAAAATCTACGGACAGAAACCGAGGTAAAGGGAGCCCCTCGATGTCCAGAGGAGGTGGAGGAACCTCCCGCACCTCAGACTCCTGGAGCGGAACAACCACCACCGGCCTGAGGGAGAGACACATGAGGGGAAACGAACCAGGTGGGTTAATTGACGGTAATCAGGGGGAAGTAATAACCTATAAGTGACGTCGTTGATTCTCCTTAGGACTTTGAACGGCCCCACAAATTCGCGGGCTCAGCTTCCGGCAGGGCAGGGGGAGGGACCTCGGTCGGACACTATATCCTCTGGCACCCCTAGAGGAGACGTACACCCTCATGTCCTTAGCCAAGGTAAGCCACCAGTACTTTCCGATCAGGCAGCGCACTGATACCTGTGTGACCAGAGGAGGGTGACTTGTGTGCCCAGAAGATCAGACGATCACGGATAAGAGCAGGCACGTACCGCATTCCAGCTGGACACTGAGGTGGAGATGGATCTGTGCATAATGCTTGCTCTATATCCGCGTCCATCGCCCATACTACCGGGGCCACAATGCAAGAGGCCGGGAGTATGGGGGTGTTGTCTCTGGGCCTCTCCTCTGTGTCATACAGCCAGGACAGTACGTCTGCCTTCACGTTCTTCATACCCGGAATGTATGACAGTGTAAAATCAAACCGGGTGAAGAATAGGGCCCACCTGGCCTGGCGAGGATTCAGCCTCCTCGCTGCCCGGATGTACTCCAGGTTACGGTGGTCCGTCCAGACGAGGAAAGGGTGTTTCGCATCTTCGAGCCAATGCCTCCACATGGTCAAAGCTCGGACAACAGCCAACAGCTCCCGATCACCAACGTCGTAGTTCTGCTCCGCCGGGCTGAGCTTCTTAGAGAAGAAGGCACAGGGGCGGAGCTTGGGTGGCGTGCCCGAGCGTTGATATTGGACAGCGCCTATCCCTACCTCGGACGCATCCACCTCTACGAATGGTAGTGATGGATCGGGGTGGGCCAGTACCGGGGCTGAGGTAAACAGACCCCGCAGTTTGCTGAAGGCCAGGTCAGCCTCAGCAGACCAGCGGAGCCGGGACGGCCCACCCTTCAACAGGGATGTAATGGGAGCTGCGACCTTGCCAAAGCCCCGGATAAACCTCCGATAGTAGTTGGCGAAGCCAAGGAAGCGCTGCACAACCTTAACCGTGGTTGGAGTCAGCCAATTACGCACAGCTGAAATGCCATCTCCCTCCATCTCCACACCTGAGGTGGTAATGCGGTATCCGAGGAAGGAGACGGACTGCTGGAAAAACATACACTTCTCTGCCTTGGCATAAAGGTCATTTTCCAACAGTCGGGCCAGCACTTTGTGAACCAGGGACACATGCTTGGCACGCGTAGCAGAATACACCAGGATGTCATCGATGTAGACCACCACACCGCGACCAAGCATGTCCAGAAACACCTCGTTCACAAAGGACTGGAAGACGGATGGAGCATTCATCAAAACGTAGGGTATCACCAGGTATTCATAATGCTGTCTTCCACTCATCCCCCTCCCAAACACGCACCAGGTTGTATGCAAGATGGCGTAGCAGTGCGGTCGTGTTTTCTGTCGTGTCCTCGTGTAAATAGACAGTTTTTTTGTTATTTGTCTATTTTGTATATATTTCTCAATTTTACTTTTTTACTTTTCATTCTTTAACTAAATATACTTTCCTGCAACCCGCCTCACCCAACGTGGAAAGGATTATATTATTTATTTATAACTTTTATCAAGAACCTTAAACTGAAACTAGTCTAGCTGCAACCGAATGGCTGTGGTAGACCGAATGGCCAGAGCATATCGGATATTCTGCCGGAATCACTGGACCTCTAACACCGGATCATCGCAACTAGCTAGCTGCAACCGAATGGCTGTTGTAGCCAGCTAGCTAGCTACTTACTATTAGCCACTGTTAGCGTCTACACCATTGTCCGTGGCCTGCACTACCCACCAGCCAGCTCTAGTTCTAGCCTGGACAATTTGTCGGCCAGTCTGCACAGCGTGCAATCGACCCAGAGCATATCGGATTTTCTGCCGGAATCACTGGACCTCTAACACCGGATCATCGCAACTAGCTAGCTGCAACCGAATGGCTGTTGTAGCCAGCTAGCTAGCTACTTGCTATTAGCCGCCGTTAGTGGTCTAAACCATTGTCCGTGGCCTGCACTACCCACCAGCCAGCTCTAGCTCTAACCTGGACAATTTGTCGGCCAGTCTGCACAGCGTGCAATCGACCCAGAGCATATCGGATCATCGCAACTAGCTAGAGGCAACCGAATGGCTGTTGTCGTTGGCTAATTACCGCTGCCCCTTAGCAAGCACCAGTTAGCCTTGAGCTAGCCTCGAGCCAGGCCCATCTCCCGGCTATCTACCTCTCTGTCAACCGGACAGGACCTCCTAGTGTTGACACGGAGCCCCGCCGATCCAACACAACTGGTCTGCCCACGAAATCGTCTGATGTGGTTTCAACAGGCTTCCCGTTACGACGTCGACCACGAAGAGCCATCTGCTAGCCCCGGCCCGCTAGCACACGCAAGCCGTGCCTCTTGCTCGCCAGTGCTGTAGCAGCCCCCGAACTACCTCCGAACTATCCTATTGCTGTTCACCGGACCTTATGATAACTCAGCTATACAGCTGATGCCTGCTGAACTGTTCCTTTACACGGTACCTCATCCTGTTTATGTTTAGCCTCAGCCCAAACTTTGTCGCCATTACCAGCTGTTGTCTTAGCTCTCTCGAATAACACCTGTGATTGCTTTATGCCTCTCTCCCATGTCAATATGCCTTGCTTATTGCTGTTTTGGTTATTTCTTATTGTACTATTTCACTGTAGAGCCCCCAGCCCAGCTCAACCTGCCTTAGATAGCTCCTTTGTCCCATCACAATACACGCGGAGACCGACTCAATCGGTGCCTCCAGTGATGCTATCTCTTTCATCGTTACCCAACGCTTAGGTTTACCTCCACTGTACTCATATCCTTCCATATCGTTGTCTGTACATAATGCCCTGAATCTTTTCTACATGCCCGGAAATCTGCCCCCTTTATTCTCTGTACCCAACGCACTAGAAGACCAGTTTTTAAAGCCTTTAGCCGTATCCTTATTCTACTCTTCCTTTGTTCCTCTGGGGATGTAGAGGTTAACCCAGGCCCTGCAGCCCCAAGTATCACTCCTACACCCCAGGCGTTATCATTTGTTGACTTCTGTAACCGTAAAAGCCTTGGTTTCTTGCACGTTAACATCAGAAGCCTCCTTTCCGTCTCGATAGAACTGCCAAAGGGGGTGGGGTTGCAATCTACTGTAGAGATAGCCTGCAGAGCTCCATCATACTATCCAGGTCTGTGCCCAAACAGTTTGAGCTTCTACTTCTAAAAATCCACCTTTCCAGAAATAAGTCTCTCACTGTTGCCGCTTGCTACAGACCCCCCTCAGCCCCCAGCTGTGCCCTGGACACCATATGTGAACTGATTGCCCCCTATCTATCCTCAGAGTTCGTACTGCTTGGTGACCTAAACTGGGATATGCTTAACACCCCAGCCAACCTACAATATTAACTAGATGCCCTCAATCTTACACAAATTATCAAGGAACCTACCAGGTACAACACTTAATCTGTAAACATGGGCAGCCTCATAGATATCATCCTGACAAATTTATCCTCTACATACACCTCCGCTGTCTTCAACCAGGATCTCAGCGATAACTGCCTTATTGCCTGCATCCGTATTGGGTCCGCGGTCAAACGACCACCCCTCATCACTGTCAAACTCTCCCTAAAACACTTTAACGAGCAGGCCTTTCTAATTGACCTGACCGGGGGATCCTGGATGGATATTGACCTCATTCCGTCAGTAGTAGATGTCTGGTTGTTCTTTAAAAGTGCTTTCCTCTCAATCTTAAAAAAGAATGCCCCATTCAAAAAATGCAGAACTAAGAACATATAGCCCCTGGTTTTCCTCAGACTTGACAGCCCTTGACCAGCACAAAAACATCCTGTGGTATACTGCATTAGCATCGAACAGCCCCCGCGATATGCAAGTTTTCAGTGAAGTCAGGAACCAATATACACAATCAGTTAGGAAAGCAAAGGCTAGCTTTTTCAAACAGAAATGTGCATCCTGTAGCACTAACTCCAAAAAGTTTTGGGACACTGTAAAGTCCATAGAGAATAAGAGCACCTCCTCCCAATTGCCCACTGCACTGAGGCTAGGAAACACTGTCACCATCAAGAATTTCAACAAGCATTTTGCTACGGCTGGCCATGCTTTCCACCTGGCTACCACTACCCCGGCCACCAGCTCTGCACCCTTTGCTGCAACCACCGCACTCTTATTGGCAGACTAAATAGCCTTGGTTTCTCAAATGACTGCCTTGCCTGGTTCACCAACTACTTCTCAGATAGAGTTCAATGTGTCAAATCGGAGGGCCTCTTGTCTGGACCTCTGGCAGTCTCTATGGGGGTGCCACAGGGTTCAATTCTCGGGCCGACTCTATTCTCTGTGTATATCAATGATGTCGCTATTGCTGCTGGTGACGCTCGGATCCACCTCTATGCGGACGACACCATTTTGTATACATCTGGCCCTTCATTGGACACTGTGTTAACAAACCTCCAAACGAGCTTCAACGCCATACAACACTTCTTCCGTAGCCTCCAACTGCTCTTAAACACTAGTAAAACTAAATGCATGCTCTTCAACCGAACGCTGCTTGCACCCGCCCACCCGACTAGAATCACTACTCTCGGCGGGTCTGACCTAGAGTATGTAGACAACTACAAATACCTAGGTGTCTGGTTAGACTGTAAACTCTCCTTCCAGACTCACATTAAGCATCTCCAATAAAAAGTTAGATCTAGAATCGGCTTCCTATTTCGCAACAAAGTCTCCTTCACTCATGCTGCCAAACATGCCCTCGTAAAACGGACTATCCTACCGATCCTTGACTTCGGCGATGTCATTTACAAAATAGCCTCCAACACTCTACTCAGAAAATTGGATGTAGTCTATCACAGTGCCATCCGTTTTGTCACCAAAGCCCCATATACTACTCACCATTGTGACCTGTACGCTCTTGTTGGCTGGCCCTCACTACATATTCGTTGCCAAACCCACTGACTCCAGGTCATCTATAAATCACTGCTAGGCAAATCCCCACCTTATCTTAGCTCACTGGTAACCATAGCAACACCCACCCGTAGTCTGCGCTCCAGCAGGTATATCTCACTGGTCATCCCCAAAGCAAACCTCTCCTTTGGCCGCCATTCCTTCCAGTTCTACACATATATATTTATGTTGTATTTTTGACTTTATGTTTTGTTTACCCCCATATGTAACTCTATGTTGTTTTTATCGCACTGCTTTGCTTTATCTTGGCCAGGTCGCAGTTGTAAATGAGAACTTGTTCTCAACTGGCTTACCTGATTAAATAAAGATGAAATAAAAAAATAAAAAATAAAAATATACTCCTGAGATAATTTGGTGATAATTGGTGATGAAGCGTGCCCCATGTATTGACTCAATCACTAAAGGAATGAGAGGGGGAGAGGATAACTAAATCTTATATTCTCCTTGTTCAGTGATCGATAATCAATGCACGGGCGCAGACCGTCGTCTTTCTTCTTCACAATGAAGAAACTCGAGGAGGCGCGGTGAAGTGGAGGGATGTATATACCCCTGGCCCAGGTATCGGTGACGTATGTTTCCATAGCCTCCGTTTCAGCCTGCGACAGGGGGTAACACATTTTTATATATATATATTTTTTTTTTATATTTTTGGTCATTTAGCTGACGCTCTTATCCAGAGCGACTTACAGGAGCAATTAGGTTAAGTGCCTTGCTCAAGGGCACATCGACAGATATTTCACCTAGTCCTCCGGGGATTAGAACCAGCGACCTTTGTTACTGGCACAACGCTCTTACCCACTAAGCACCTGCCGCCCTACACATGACCTGGGAGGTACAGAGTCTACCCGAAGGTTTATCCCGCAATCCCCCGCCGATGAGGTGGTAATTTTGTCGCCTGTGTCTTAGAAAACGCATGCGCTTGATAATGGTATTTGGGGGGAATGCACACGTTGGAGGTACCGTCTGGACTTTCCACCATGGTTGCACCAACGGAAACACCTAGACATCTACCCTGACACTCTCGCGACACCCCGTGAGAACCCTCTGCGGCCATGAGAAGGTGGGTTGTGGAGTGCTAGCCAAGGGATACCTAATACCACAGGGAAAGCAGGAGACTCAATAATCAAATAAGTAACCTGCTCACAATGAGTCTCCTGAGTGATCATGATGACTGGTACAGTGACTTCCTTTATAAACCCGGACCCTAATGGTCGACTATCAAGTGCTCTGATGGGAAGTGGAATGGATAGGGGAACCAATGAAATGCCTTGACAGCGTGAGAATGCCCATAAAGTTCCCACTGCGCCTGAATCGACTAGCGCCTTACACTGGGGAACTACCATGTGATCGGGAAAGTGGATATGTAGGGTACAGTGCGCAGCAGAGAGCTCTGAACGAGTGTGGGTGCTCGATACCTGGGGTGATGCGAGAGTGCCCTGCCTGCCGCCTCCAGGCCCAAAAGAGTGTTGACTATGACGTGTGGTGTACTGTCCCTTCGTGCCACCAGAGTTGCCGCTGTCATCCTCCGCTCTGTCGGACGGCGGCTCTACCCAGCTCCATCAGCTCGGGATCCGAGTCATCCGGGGTGGAAAGGGCAGACCCCTACCAGGGCGTCCTCTGGCTGCCAGCAGGTTGTCCAAACGGATGGTCATGTCCACCAGTTTCGTGAAAGACGACATGGTGTCCCGGCAGGCTAGCTCCCATCGGACGTCCTCCCGCAGATGGCACCGGAAATTGTTGATCACGGCCCGCTCGTTCCAACCGGACCCCGCTGCCAGAGTCCAAAACTCCAACACGAAGTCCTGCGCGGTCTTCGTCCCCTGCCTCAGGTGGACCAGCCGCGCGCCCGCCTCTCGACCCTCGGGCGGGTGATCGAAGACCGCCCAAAAGAGGCGAGCGAACTCCCCGTAGTCCTCCAACGCGACTCCTCCTTCGTTCCAAACTGTGTTGGCCCACTCCAGGGCTTTCCCCCGGCAGGAAACGAGGGCGGACACCTTCTCCCGCTCCGATGGCGTCGGCCTTATGCTGGATAAAGCTCCAGTTGGGGTAGGATTCCTTCGCAGAGCGCCGCCGTCCCGTCGAACGTCCGTGGTCGGGATATCTGGATCCCTCCGGGGTGCTGGGGTGTAGGTGGCTGGATCCGGTTGGCCAGCTGGTCTCGACAGATCGGGTTCTCTCCTCTCCAGGCGTTGGACGACCTGAAGAACCCGATCCATCGCTTCCCCCAAGCTGGCCACCATCGTGGAATGCTCCTGGACCTGTGCCACAACTCCAGGCATGCGCTCCTCTCCCGCTGACTCCATAACGGGTGGGTGATTCTGTGATGAGTGTGATAGAAGGAGGGTAATCACTGAATGCAGAGTTTTATTCCGTCGTACACAAATAGCGCTTTATAGCGACAAGCGAAACAGGCACAGGGGAAAATCTACCCTGGCAGTACAAGGTAACGGTAGCCCCAACAATAACAGGCACAGGGGAAAATCTATCCTGGCAATACAAGGTAACGGTAGCTCCAACAATAACAGGCACAGGGAAATATCTACCCCGGCAATAATAAGGTACGAGTAGCTCCACCGAGCTACACTACTCTCACAAATAAACAATCACCCACAAAGACAAGGGGGGCAGAGGGAACACTTATACACGGACTAATGAGGGAATAAGAACCAGGTATGTGTGATTGACAAGACAAGACAAATTGAATGATGAATAATGGAGCGGCAGTGGCTAGTAATCCAGTGACGATGAACGCAGAAGCCTGCCCGAACAAGGAGGGGAGGCAGCCTCGGCGGAAGTCGTGACAACATTAGGCAACATACATTGGTTTAACAACATTTCATGACCCATGGAATTAATTAATCCATATTCAGATTTAAGGTCGCCTATAAAAATAATGCCTCTAATAGTAATAAAAACTGCACTTAGTCATATATTATCTCAAAATGTAGTCTGAACATGTGGGAAACATTGTGGAAGGACCTGGATTAATTGAACTTTAAGAAAACCACCACCACCTGAAAAACACATGTGGTCCTCTGTAGCTCAGCTGGTAGAGCACGGCGCTTGTAACGCCAAGGTAGTGGGTTTTCGATCCCCGGGACCACACCATACACAAAAAAAAATGTATGCACGCATGACTGTAAAGTCGCTTGGATAAAGCGTCTGCTAAATGGCCTTGACGATTAATGTCCGATGTCTGTTGGTCTCGTGAGTACCATGTATTGTGCTCTGGTTATTATGGGTCTCGTCTCGTTTATTTGTTTGGAGGTTTACACCTAACTCTTTTATTTGGGTTACATCCCAGTGTTATATATATATGTTTTCCTGCGCCTGTCTTCAAATCATTATACAACGTGACAGATTGGACTAAATTGTTTTTGGTATATTTCAGTTGTCCATGTATTAGACTAAGCATAGGTGATTTGATGATGTTGAAATGTTTAAAGTTGAAATGGTGCTGGAATAGTGGAGGCAGCTCCTGTTTTCTTTGAGACTTGCAGTAGTAACTCTCCGTGGTTCTACACTGAACAAAAATATAAACTCAACATGTAAAGTGTTGGTCCCATGTTTCATGAGCTGAAATAAAAAATCCCAGAAATCTTACATAAGCACAAAAAGCTTATTTCTCTCAAATGTTGTGCACACATTCCTTTACATCCCTGTTAGTGAGCATTTCTCCTTCGCAAAGATAATCCATCCACCTGACAAGTGTGGCATATCAACAAGCTGATTAAACAGCATGATCATTACACAGGTGCACATTGTGCTAGGGACAATAAAATACCACTTTAAAATGTGCTGTTTTGTCACACAATGCCACAGATGTCTGATATTTTGAGGGAGCGTGGAATTGGCATGCTGACTGCAGAAATGTCCACTAGAGCTGTTGCCAGATAATTTAATGTTAATTTCTCTACCATAAGCTGCCTACAACGTCGTTTTAGAGAATTTTGCAGTACGTCCAACCGGCCTCACAACTGCAGACCACATTTACCCATGTCAGGCCAGGACCTCCACATCCGGCTTCTTCACCTGCGGGATCGTCTAAGGGGGGATGGGGGGTGGGGGGGGTGCTGATGATGAGTATTTCTGTCTGTAATAAACCGCTTTTGTGGAGAAAAACTCATTCTGATTGGCTGTGCCTGGCTCCCCAGTGGGTGGGCCTATGCCCTCCCAGGCCCACCCATGGCTGCACACACTGCCCATTCATGTAAAATCCATAGACTAGGGCCTAATGAATTTATTTAAATTGACTTATTTCCTTATATGAACTGTAACTCAGTAAATTGTTTGAAAATTGTTGCATGTTGCGTTTATATTTCTGTTCAGTATGAATCAATAGTTGTTTAGTAGTCCGAAAAATGTCGGAAACATTAACTTGCTTGACAATACTGTAGGTCATAACTCCGGAGCCAGAGCAGTCCGCTCCACCGGGGTCCAGTCCAGATCCGGTCAGCGGCTCTACTCCGGAGCCAGAGCAGTCCGCTCCACCGGTGCCCAGTCCAGCTCGGTCAGTCGGCTCCTCAGCGGCTCCACTCCGGAGCCAGAGCAGTCCGCTCCACCGGTGCCTAGTCCAGCTCCGGTCAGCGGCTCCACTCCGGAGCCTGTGCAGTCCGCTCCACCGGTGCCTAGTCCAGCTCCGGTCCAGCCTGTGCAGTCCGCTCCAGTCCGTGCCCGTAGTCCAGCTCCGGTCAGCGGCTCCAGTCCAGACCCAGACGTCAGCCCCTCTCCAGGTTCGTTGTCTCCCACACCAGGGTCCAGACAGGGCTTGGTACATCGTGGGAGGAAGGAGAGGGGAAGCAGCGCACCGAGGTCCAGACCAGACCAGGGGCGCAACAGGGAGGCGGAGAGTAAGTGGTCGTCACGCCCTGAGCTGGATCCGCCTCCGAGGCGGAATGCCCACCCGGCCCCCTACCTGTTATGTTTATGTTTGTGCGGTCGGAGTCTGCACCTTTTGGGGGGGGGGGTCCGGCTGTCACGCCCTGACTCAGAGGACGCTTGTATGTTGAGTCAGGGTGTGTATTTTTCCATGTTGTACAGTCTAGTGTGTATATTCTATGTTGTTGTAGTTCTATGTTTTATATCTAGTATGGGTATTTCTATGTTGGCCGGTGTGGTTCCCAATCAGAGGCAGCTGTCGCTCGTTGTCTCTGATTGGGGACCATACTTAGGGCAGCCTATTGGCACGATTGAGTTGTGGGATCTTGTTCCATGTAAGATATGTTGTTTGTGTCTACCTTGGACTTCACGTTTCGTTTAATGTTTTTGTCAAGTGTTTATAAGTTTAAATAAACATGTATGCATATCACTCTGCGCCTTGGTCTGACCTGTCTATGAACGAACGTGACACAGGCAGAAATCTGTCCGGTATGACCTAGCACTGTGATAAAGTCGCTCTCACTACACTGGAAGTTAATAGGAATACTACTTTAAGATCGCGACAATGTCTCATACATATCAGATTTCAATATTGGCCGATGTCATAACTCGGGAGGATGTCTTCTCTCGAATGAGCCATTGATCATATTTTAGTGATATTCCTACCTCGAGAAATTTGTAATTTAACGGAGGGTCTAGCACATTTTTCCTATCAGTCTGCCTCTTTAGTCCAGTGTGCATTGCATGGTGCTGTTGCCAGAGATATTATAGAAAGGAGATAGGAATCCAATGAATGTAGGAACGTATAACGCCCCACCTGGCCGACTGTCAACCAATCGCGTTCACATTGTCTTGCTGCGTCATGCGGTTGCTGAGCTAATCGTCACTTAACCCCTTCTCTGTATGTCGAGAAATGTGCCTATTCTCCTCAAAAGTACGTAATGTCACGATTCCAAAGCTACACGATATTACAGATAGCGAGGTCATTAAAGATTTGTAATGTTGTACTTCCTGTTGACGAAATACTTGCTAATGTTGGGTTTTTAACATAGCGCCCAATAGACTCCCATTCACTCCATGAAGGAGGGCGCTCCTTGTCCCAGAATCACCCAGAATGCACCGCGCAGCCCATTGACATTATATGGACAACGTTTCCCATCTCCTCACAAGTATATCTGCGTTGTGAATGTTAGACTCCAGTCTCTGAGGCACATCGATCTGCAGGTTGAACATGGTGAAATTGTAGACTCCTAAATTGATAGTGCAGTTTGCTTAGGCGATTTTAAAGCGAACTAGCTACTTTACATGCTATTGATATGTTTGTACAGGCAAATAAATCTGTACAGGCAAATACGTCTGAGAGAGAAAGCAGCAAAAAAACTCTAGCTATTGTTGTTTTCACCTATCTAAGTTGTTGGATTTTCTGTTTTCTTTTTTTTTCTTTATCAAATTTAGATTCATCATCACTTTTCATCAGCTTTCTGCCACTTGTTAATTTCTTTTATCAATCCAATAATTTATGCTTTCTTTTATCCATGGTTCAAAGTAACAGCTAAACATATTTTAACTCTGAAGTTAAGGTTGTATAGTTCCTATGTTTTTATTCCCTAGTTTGACATAGTTATGTTGTACTGTTTTGTTGTAATTGCTTCTTTCATGTAAACAATACACTGACATTACTCATCTCAGTGTTGTCATCATAGATACATGTGGTGTTGATACAGAATGATTTGGATGGATCGGAATGGAATGACTTGGAGAAGGCATAAGAAGGCATAAGCTTGTTTTATAAAAGACATTGTAGTCATTTAGGGTTGTATATTCCAAATACTAAAGTCTGTGGTTGTTCCATGTTATTTAATGATAAAAAATAAGTATTTTAAATTGTACATTTTGAGTACGTCATGGATCATTCTGTATGTTGTTTAACATTTCCCTCTAGTGACTCAATTGGGACACAACATCTTCAAAAAGTGCAGTGAAGTTGAAATGTACAATAATGCATGATATCAGATAACTTCCAGGTCTAACTCAATGGTGTATTGTAGTAGTTCATGGTAAAATGTAAGAATATGTAATTATGGATAAAACTTTAACATTCAGTAATAAACTATTTGTAAGGCATTTACAGTTTGCTCACCATTTATTAAATCATAACTGACAGATTTGTTAAATGTTAGTCAGCTAGGTAATTTCACATTCATAAATAACTACTATATGCATTAATGATTCATAGTGTCAGATTGCTGCCAGGTCAGGGGTCATGCCAGAGCAGCTCTCAGATGCTGTTGAGTCAGAATGAATATAGAAATATGGTACCACTTTATAATAACACCTTGTAATAAAGAATATTTAATAGATTAAGAAATAGTTTATTTATTCATTTATAATTACTCCCACATTTGTGTTACTAAGCTAGTTGTTCACACATTTATAATAACTTTTATAGTATGTAATACTAAGATGTTTAATAAATGTCCTTGTAAACCATTTTACAAATCATTGGTAAAGTTGTGTTGCAGTCCCTAAAGCGAGGACTATTCATCCTTAATAAACGTTGAGTGACCAGTGTAATTTCTCACAAAAAGATGCCATGGACATGCCATTGGTAGACACTGTGTTCCAGCAGTACCTGATGCTCCTTAAGGTCTCAAAGTGGCGGGTCTTTTGACCTAGAACATATCAATGGTTAAACAATAAGCACACAACACAGAGGATGTTAAAGGAAATATATGAACATTTTATTCCAAAACAGTCACACTGTTGTAGTAGTATGCTGAAAGTAGTAGAAGTAACATGTTTTGTCTGAAAATGCTAACATTCGTGTTTGTTGGCAGTGAGTGTGGATTGTAGTCACTCATTAGAGCAGTTCATTAAATACATTATGTTTAAAGGGTTACTCCCTTCAATACACCACAAGTGAAGTTGTCCAAATACTTATGACTTCTTCAAATGGGGGGACTAGATACATAAGGTGTTCTAATTTATGTATGAATATAACCTCAAATAAAAGGTGGCATTCTATAATGTCGCCTCATATTAAACATTTGATGTCAAATCCAAAAATGATTTGTACATGGTACAGGCTCTAAAGAAGTTAACTCAGCCATCTACACAGCCGTCGGCAACACAGCCAAGGAGTACAAAACTAAACTTAATAATTGGGAAACATGGTAATAGCTTACATAGAACAGATCTACCGCTTCTTAGACCTGCTTTCAATGAGAATGACAGCTCTATTACTCATATTTCTATGTGAATTTGGACGGGGTCACCCAAAAAGTTACATATTGAAGCTTTAAATATTTTCTTCATCATTAATCATTACACACACATTTGTTTTTAGTTAGTTATTCACACATTTATAAACAACTTTTGTAGTGTTCATACCCAGAATGTTGAGGTTGAAGTGTCAGCTGCGGTCTCCTGCGCTGTTGTGTTTTATCATTAATGCATATGGTAGTTATATATCAATGTGAAAATACCTAGCTTACTAACATTTAACAAATGTGGGAGTAATGATTCATAAATGGTGAGCAAACTGTAAATGCCTTACAAATGGTTTATTACTGAACACTATAAAGTGTTACCCATGATTGCATATTCTTGCATTTTACTTACACAATAGACCATTGAGATAGACTTGGACGTTATCTGATATCATGCATTATTGTACATTTCAACTTTACCACACTTGATGAAGGCATTGTGTCCCAATTGAGCCACTAGAGGGTGATGTTAAACAACATATAGAATGAATCTTGACGTCCTCGGAATGTACTATTAGAATACTTACTTTTTATCATTAAATAACATGGAACAACCACAGACTTTGGTATTTGGAATTTACAACCCTAAATGACTACAATGTCTTTTATAAAACAAGCTTATGCCTTCTTATGCCTTCTCCAAGTCATTCCATTCCAATCCATCCAAATCATTCTGCATCAACACCACATGTATCTATGATGACAACACTGAGATGAATAATGTCAGTGTATTGTTACATGAAAGAAGCAATTACAACAAAATATATTACAAAACATATCAAACCTATGTGTGTCATATTTAGGAATAAAAGAATAGGAACTATGAACGTCTTAACTTCAGAGTTAAAATAAGTTTAGCTGTTACTTTGAACCATGGATAAAAGAAAGCATAAATTATTGGATTAATTAAGGAATTAGCAAGTGGCAGACAGCTGATGATAAATGATACAAATTGGTCAATTAAAAATAAAAGTGCATAAAAAATAAATGGAATCCAACAACTTAAATAGGTGAAAACAACAATAGCTAGAGTTTTTTGCTGCTTTTCTCTCTGACTTATTTGCCTGTACAGTTTTAACACCAGACACACTGGCAGCCTTTTTTGAAAATACCTTTCTGGCCTGTGATCTGGCCACCACAAATATTTTCAAATAAGTGTTATAATAATAGAGCACGGAAAAACATTGTAATTACAAAGTCAATTCTATTACCCCAGACTGACCCTTCTACAGTAAAACATTCTTTCAAACACCTGCTGGGTACCTGTACATTTATAAAGATTTTTGCAATAGCAGCATTGTATATGATACAAAAACACCAGGTAATGGATATACAACACATCATTCTTGTTATTGTTATTTTAGAGTGGTACAATAAGGGATCACACACAGCAACATAACGGTCAATAGATATCAAGACCAAACTGCCCACAGATAAAGAAGAACACAAACAACTGATATAGAAATAAAACCCACAGAAATATTCCCCAAAATCCCAGCATGGTTCCATTATTGCTACAGTCGTTACTGGTATCACAATCAGTCCCACCAGGAGATCTGCCACAGCCAGAGAGAGGATGAGCAGGTTGGTTGGAGTGTGGAGCTGCTTGAAGTGAGAGATGGAGATGATCACCAGTATGTTCAGAAATACTGTGACTACTGAAATCAATGCCAATAAGATGTACAGTGTTATGTAGATAGATGTCGATAGCGAAGACTTTCTGCAAGAAGAGTTTCTGTCTTGAAAACAGTATTGAACATCTTCCTGTGTCTCCATTTGTAATAAAGGGTCCAAATGCTGAGGTCCTGCTCCTGCTTGGTCCTGTGTGTGACCCTGTCAGGTCAGCCTTCTGACAAACTCTGAGCTCTGCCTCTCTATTTATCCCTGAATGACTGACACACACTCCCCTCCCCAGCGTCTCTCTGCACACACACACACACACACACACACACACACACACACACACACACACACACACACACACACACACACACACACACAAGTGAGCACAGAAATGAACAAATCATTTGTGAAAGCATGATGTAATGTAAAACAAGATTGTATGTTGCTATGGCCACCTAGCCTGTCCTTCATTCTTACTGATACAGTGGGGAAAAAAAGTATTTAGTCAGCCAACAATTGTGCAAGTTCTCCCACTTAAAAAGATGAGAGAGGCCTGTAATTTTGATTTGTATAACAGTTTTCTGGTTACTACATGATTCCAAATGTTTTCTTCCATAGTTTAGATGTCTTCACTATTATACTACAATGTAGAAATTAGTAAAAATAAAGAAAACCCTTGAATGAGTAGGTGTTCTAAAACATTTAACTGGTAGTATTTATGGGGCGGCAGGTAGCTTAGTGGTTAAGAGCATTGTGCCAGTAACCGAAAGGTCACTGGTTCTAATCCCCAAGCCGACCAGGTGAAAAATCTGTCGATGTGCCCTTGCACTTAACCCTAATTGCTCCTTTAAGTCGCTCTGGATAAGAGTGTCTACTAAGTGACTAAAATGTCAACAAAAAAAAAATCTATATATACAGTGGGGAAAAAAAGTATTTAGTCAGCTGCCAATTGTGCAAGTTCTCCCACTTGAGAGAGCGAGAGATGAGCGAGGCCTGTAAGTTCCATCATAGGTACACGTCAACTATGACAGACAAAATGAGAAGAAAAAAATCCAGAAATTCACATTGTATGATTTTATTTGCAAATTATGGTGGAAAATAAGTATTTGGTCAATAACAAAAGTTTCTCAATACTTTGTTATATACCCTTTGTTGGCAATGACACAGGTCAAACGTTTTCTGTAAGTCTTCACAAGGTTTTCACACACTGTTGCTGGTATTTTGGCCCATTCCTCCATGCAGATCTCCTCTAAAGCAGTGATGTTTTGGGGCTGTCGCTGGGCAACACGGACTTTCAACTCCCTCCAAAGATTGTCTATGGGGTTGAGATCTGGAGACTGGCTAGGCCACTCCAGGACCTTGAAATGCTTCTTACGAAGCCACTCCTTTGTTGCCCGGGCGGTGTGTTTGGGATCATTGTCATGCTGAAAGACCCAGCCACATTTCATCTTCAATGCCCTTGCTGATGGAAGGAGGTTTTCACTCAAAATCTCACGATACATGGCCCCATTCATTCTTTCCTTTACACGGATCAGTCGTCCTGGTCCCTTTGCAGAAAAACAGCCCCAAAGCATGATGTTTCCACCCCCATGCTTCATTCTTTGTCCTCCAAACAAAAGTTCTAGTTCTATTTGGTTTCATCTGACCATATGACATTCTCCCAATCCTCTTCTGGATCATCCAAATGCACTCTAGCAAACTTCAGACGGGCCTGGACATGTACTGGCTTAAGCAGGGGGACACGTCTGGCACTGCAGGATTTGAGTCCCTGGCGGCGTAGTGTGTTACTGATGGTTAGGCTTTGTTACTTTGGTCCCAGCTCTCTGCAGGTCATTCACTAGGTCCCCCCGTGTGGTTCTGGGATTTTTTGCTCACCGTTCTTGTGATCATTTTTGACCCCACGGGGGTGAGATCTTGCGTGGAGCCCCAGATCGAGGGAGATTATCAGTGGTCTTGTATGTCTTCCATTTCCTAATAATTGCTCCCACAGTTGATTTCTTCAAACCAAGCTGCTTACCTATTGCAGATTCAGTCTTCCCAGCCTGGTGCAGGTCTACACTTTTGTTTCTGGTGTCCTTGGACAGCTCTTTGGTCTTGGCCATAGTGGAGTTTGACTGTTTGAGGTTGTGGACAGGTGTCTTTTATACTGATAACAAGTTCAACAGGTGCCATTAATACAGGTAATGAGTGGAATACAGAGGAGCCTCTTAAAGAAGAAGTTACAGGTCTGTGAGAGCCAGAAATCTTGCTTGTTTGTAGGTGACCAAATACTTATTTTCCACCATAATTTGCAAATAAATTCATAAAAAATCCTACAATGTGATTTTCTGGGATTTTTTCCCCCTCAATTTGTCTGTCATAGTTGACGTGTACCTAGGATGAAAATTACAGGCCTCTCTCATCTTTTTAAGTGGGAGAACTTGCACAATTGGTGGCTGACTAAATACTTTTTCCCCCCACTGTAGTTAGACATCAGAGAAAAGGTACATTTTCTCAACTGAGCCATTTTAAAATGGAGAAAATATAGTATGGTTTATGTTTTGGTCACTCAAAGGTTATTTTACATGGGAAATAGGATAACTGTTCAAGACTAACTGTTTTGATTGATGTCAGTGCTCAGATTGGACCATAATCCACAACCTCAGGAGACATAGCCTCGGAAGCCCAGACTCCAAACAGAGGTTGTGTTTCTGATAAATGTTCTGACTTGCAACAAGCTAGCTATCATAAGACACAAAACTAACGGTGAGTGTAAGCAGCCAGCCAGCCCTCCCCTTCAAACCCCATCCTTAAACTCCTCCATCCTTCCAGTCGAGAGAACGAAACAAGATTTGGAAGGAAGGCCTTGAGAAACTACAGGACAGATCACAGCATATGTCATTTGGACAGTGCATAAGAAAATTGATAGTCAGGCAGTTAATGAGATAAGTATTTAGGGACAATTCAAAATATTCTGGGAATATTTTCACATGACCCTCCCCTTGTACTGTAAAAAAGAAAGTACACACCCTTCCCCCTCATAGAATTAACTCTAAATAATGCTTATGACCATAAATAGTAACTGTGTTTAAAAACGTGGATATCGACATTGCCACTTCGGCATGCTTTTGTGGCACAGTCGATGCCACGCAGGGCTACGGGCCAGAAGGTTGAGGGCTCGCCGACCACCACGGATGAGCTCAATCTCCCTGCATGTTTCATTAGACCTACAATACGATCAGAGCCGGCTGCAGACAATGATCAGCTAGGGGGATATCAGATTTCCAACATTTACATTTACATTTACATCATTTAGCAGACGCTCTTATCCAGAGCGACTTACAACTTGGTGCATTCAACTTATGATAGCCAGTGGGACAATCACCTTCTTCTTTTTTTTTATTACTTTTTTTTTATGGGGGGTGGGGGAAGAAGGATTACTAAGAGCCTTCTAATGCTTCGAAGTCTTGAGTTTTGAAAGGATCATACAGCACTAATCATTTTGTGTTTTCTTACAGATTGTTCCACTGTTTGGCATAAGTCTTGTTTCTCCAAAAACAACGGATATACAGAGGGTGGATTCAATGTAAATTTCCATCTAGTAATGTTGGGCCACTTGTAAAATACCAACAAATGCAACATTGTGGCTATACAATTCCATTAGTTTTATGTTTCTGGTAATATATGACTTCAATTGTCTTGCCACTAATACCAGGAATCCAGTGGAGAAGAAACCTGTACATCTGATCAGGAGTACTTGCTAGACTACACTAATGATATTGAAGACTGAGAAAATGTGATTTTTTAAAGTTCTGAATTTTGAATTGAAAGTTCAGGATATCAGATAAGGGTCAAGAAGACACCATACAAACAAAAGAGTCTACAATTCAAGTAGACTGTGAACCATCGCAATCTCAGGCCTACCTAAATACAGAATCTTCACCATCGAAAGAAAACAAGCACAACTTCTGTTTTGTTTGTGACAAGGCACAGCAAAAAATCGCAAGGCATTTCAAAAAGCATGAAAAAGACAACTCAGAAATAGAAATAGACCCCTCCAGGGTCGAAGACAAGAAAGCTTGAACAACTTCGGAATAGAGGAACGTTTCTTCACAACAATAAAGTTCTCAACGGTGGAACATGGGCCCTAAAGGTGAAAAGACTATCAAAGAAAGGGGAAACAGGAAAATATTAATATTTCCCTCATTGCAAAAGCATGTTTGTCTGCTTGGAGCTATGGAGTTATATGAAAAGATGTATCACCAAATCAGATGGTCCATCAGGTCAGGAGCCATTATGGAGGCAAAGAGCTTTGGCCATGGCTGATGTGGCTCATCTCCCAAAAGATACACCTGAAGGACTTGTCAAGATGTTCATTACAATGAGACCTTGGAGTATGCAAAGTTCTCATTCAAGAGGCTTGGATACAATAAGACACAGCACCAATATATTACACAAAACATCTGGGAACTTGGGGGGTTGTTGGTCACCTTGAGAAAGTAAATGTCACTCATCACTGTAGCAGAATCCATCAAGCCAGACAATTTTTATGAAGTTATTGAAGCTGTCAAAGAAACTGGCAAGTTCAACAAAAGTGGAAATACCTATGGATTTCCTACACTTGTTGTGAAGTTAGGCAGTTCCCTAAAAGACGAGGCAGAAATGTTGGAATGTCTGACAATAATGGCTGATGATAATGAGTTGATAAAGAATGCCAAGGGCTTTGTGAAGCTCTATACTAAGGCATGGTCTGGAAATGTCTCACATGCCACACGTTGCACAATCAGTGATGCCAAGCACAATAAACCAACAGCATTAGCCAAAAGAGAAGATGTTAACCTCTACAGGATCGATGTCCCGTATACGGGACGGTTGAGCTAACGTGCGCTAATGTGATTAGTATGACTGTTGTAAGTAACAGCAAACTTTCCAGGACATAGACATGTTTTATATGTGCAGAAAGCTTAAAGTCTTGTTAATCTAACAAAACTCTCCAATTTACAGTAGCTATTACAGTGAAAGAGTACCATGCTATTGTTTGAGGAGAGTGCACAACAACAAACAAAAACTTATCATGGCAAACTGGTTTGATACATTCACCTCTGAAGGTAAATAATGTACATACATTCAGTAATCTTGCTCTGATTTGTAATCCTAAGGGTCCCAGAGATAAAATGTAGTATATTTTTGTTTGATAAAATCAGTTTGAACCCCTGCTATCTCTGGCTCCACACCTACCCCACCCGGCCATCTAGATGTGTGAAAGTTAGTGTATAAGCTAATGATCCATCATGTATGACATTCTTGGGAGTGTGTAAACTTACATTTTGAATTACCATATCATTTTTGTATGTTCTTATAGTTATGTCTATAGTTATGTACTTGAAAATGTAAAGTGCCTTGCAAAAGTATTCATCCCCCTTCGTGTTTTTCCTATTTTGTTGAATTACAATCTGTAATTTAAATAGATTTTTTATTTGGATTTCATGTAATGGACATACACAAAACAGTCCAAATTGGTGAAGTCAAATGAAAAAAATCAATAAAGAAAAAGTGGTGCGTGCATATGTATTCACCCCCTTTTCTATGAAGCCCCTAAATAAGTTCTGGTGCAACCAATTACCTTCAGAAGTCAAATAATTAGTTAAATAAAGTCCACCTGTGTGCAATCTAAGTGTCACATGATCTGTCACATGATCTCAGTATATATACACCTGTTCTGAAAGGCCCCAGAGTCTGCAACACCACAAAGCAAGGGGCACCACCAAGCAAGCGGTACCATGAAGACCAAGGAGCTCTCCAAACAGGTCAGGGACAAAGGTCAGGGTTGGGTTATAAAAAAATATCCGAAATTTTGAACATCCCACGGAGCATTATTTAAAAATTGAAAGAATATGGCAGCACAACAAACCTGCCAAGAGAGGGCCGCCCACCAAAACTCACGGACCAGGCAAGGAGGGCATTAATCAGAGAGGCAACAAAGGGACCAAAGATAACCCTGAAGGAGCTGCAAAGCTCCACAGCGGAGATGGGAGTATCTGTCCATAAGACCACTTTAAGCTGTACACTCCACAGAGCTGGGCTTTACGGAAGAATGGCCATAAAAAAAGCCATTACTTTAATTTTAAAAAAGCTAACACGTTTGGTGTTTGCCAAAGGGCATATGGGAGACTCCCCAAACATATGGAAGATGGTACTCTGGTCAGATGAGACTAAAATTGGGCTTTTTGGCCATCAAGGAAAACGCTATGTCTGGCGCAAACCCAACACCTCTCATCACCCTGAGAACACCATCCCCACAGTGAAGCATGGTGGTGGCCGCATCATGCTGTGGGGATGTTTTTCATCGGCAGGGACGGGGAAACTGGTCAGAATTGAACGAATGATGGATGGTGCTAAATACAGGGAAATTCTTGAGGGAAACCTATTTCAGCCTTCCAGAGATTTGAGACTGGGACGGAGGTTCACCTTCGAGCTGGATTGTTTTGATCACGCGGACTGGGATATGTTCCGGGTAGCTTCCGAAAATAATTGAGACGAATACACTGAAACAGTGACTGAGTTTATCAGGAAGTGAATAGGTGATGTTGTGCCCACTGTGACTATTAAAACCTACCGTAACCAGAAACCGTGGATAGACGGCAGCATTCGCGCAAATCTAAAAGCGCGAACCACCGCATTCAACCATGGCAAGATGACTGGGAATATGGCAGAATACAAACAGTGTAGCTACTCACTCCGCAAGGCAATTAAACTGGCAAAACATCAGTATAGAGACAAAGTGGAGTCGCAATTCAACGGCTCAGACACGAGACATATGTGGCAGGGTCTACAGACAATCACGGACTACAAAAGGAAAACCAGCCGACACCGACGTCTCGCTTCCAGACAAGCGAAACACCTTCTTCGCCGCTTTGAGGATAACACAGTGCCACTGACGAGGCCCACTACCAAGGACTGTGGCCTCTCCTTCTCCATGACCGACGTGATTAAGGCATTTAAGCATGTTAACCCCCCGCAAGGCTGCCGGCCCAGACGGCATCCCTAGCCGCGTCCTCAGAGCATGCATATTCAATCTCTCCCTTTCCCAGTGTGCTGTTCCCACATTCTTCAAGATGGCCACCATTGTTCCTGTACCCAAGAAAGCAAAGGTAACTGAACTAAATGACTCGCCCTGTAGCACTCACCTCTGTCATCATGAAGTGCTTTGAGAGACTAGTCAAGTATCATATCACCTCTACCTTACCTGTCACCCTAGACCCACTTCAATTTGCTTACCGCCCAAATAGATCCACAGACGATGCAATCGCCATCACACTGCACACTGCCCTATCCCATCTGGACAAGAGGAATACCTATGTAAGAATGCTGTTCATTGATTATAGCTCAGCATGCAAAAACATAGTACCCTCCAAGCTCATCATTAAGCTCGAGGCCCTGGGTCTGAACCCCGCCCTGTGCAACTGATTCCTGGACTTCCTGACGGGCCGCCCCCAGGTGGTGAAGGTAGGAAACAACATCTCCACTTCGCTGATCCTCAACACTGGGGCCCCACAAGGGTGCGTGCTCAGCCCCCTCCTGTACTCCCTGTTCACCCATGACTGCGTGGCCAAGCACGCCTCCAACTCAATCATCAAGTTTGCTGACGACACAACAGTAGTAGGCTTGATTACCAACAATGATGAGACCGCCTACAGGGAGGAGGTGATGGCTCTGAGAGTGTAGTTCCAGGAAAATAACCTCTCACTCAACGTCAACAAAACAAAGGAGATGATCGTGGACTTCAGGAAACAGCAGAGGGTGCACCCACCCTATCCACATTAAAGGGACTGCAGTGGAGAAGGTGGAAAGCTTCAAGTTCCTTGGCGTACACATCACAGACAAACTGAAATGGTGCACCCACGCAGACAGTGTGGTGAAGAAGGCGCAACAGAGCCTCTTCAACCTCAGGAGGCTGAAGAAATTTGGCTTAACACCTTAAAACCCTCACAAACTTTTACAGATGCACAATTGAGAGCATCCTGTCGGGCTGTATCACCGCCTGGTACGGCAACTGCACCGCCCACAACCGCAGGGCTCTCCAGAGGGTTATGCGGTCTGCCGAACGCATTAGCTGGGGTAAACTACCCGCCCTCCAAGACACATACAACACCCGATGTCACAGGAAGGCCAAAAAGATCATCAAGGACCTCAACCACCCTATCCACTAACTGTTCACCCCGCTATCATCCAGAAGGCGAGGTCAGTACAGGTGCATCAAAGCTGGGACCGAGAGAATGAAAAACAGCTTCTATCTCAAGGCCATCAGACTCTCATAGCCATCACTAGCACATTAGAGGCGGCTGCTGCCTATTGAAATCACTGGCCACTTTAAGAAATGGAACACTAGTCACTTTAACAATGTTTACATATCTTGCACTACTCATCTCATATGTATATACTGCATTCTATTCTATAATATTCTACTGTATCTTAGTCCATGCCGCTCTGTCATTGGTTGTCCATATATGTATATATTCTTAAATTCCATTCCTTACTAGTTTTGTGTGTATTGGGTATATGTTGTGAAATTGTTAGATATTAATGCACTGTCGGAGCTAGAAGCACAAGTATTTCGCTACACCCGCTATAACATCTGCTAAACACATGTATGTGACAGATAACATTTGATTTGATTTGACAATGACCCTAAGCATACTGCTAAAGCAACACTTGAGTGGTTTAAGGGGAAACATTTAAATGTCTTGGAATGGCCTAGTCAAAGCCCAGACCTCAATCCAATTGAGAATGTGTGGTATGACTTTAAGATTGCTGTGCACCAGCGGAACCCAACCAACTTGAAGGAGCTGGAGCAGTTTTGCCTTGAAGAATGGGCAAAAATCCCAGTGGCTAGACGTGCCAATCTTATAGAGACATACCCCAAGAGACTTACATTTTACATTTACATTTTAGTCATTTAGCAGACGCTCTTATCCAGAGCGTCTTACAGTTAGTGAGTGCATACATAATTTTTTTATTTTTCATACCCCCCGTGGGAATCGAACCCACAACCTTGGCGTTGCAAACGCCATGCTCTATATCCCTTGCAGCTGTAATTGCTGCAAAACATCGCTCTACAAAGTATTGACTTTGGGGGGGTGAATAGTTATGCTACCTCAAGTTTTCTATTTTTTTGTCTTATTTCTTGTTTGTTTCACAAGACAAAATATTTTGCATCTTCAAAGTGGTAGGCATGTTGTGTAAATCAAATGATACAAACCCCCAAAAAATCCATTTAAATTCCATGTTGTAAGGCAACAAAATGGGAAAAATGCCAAGGGGGGTGAATACTTTCGCAAGCCACTGTAAGTGGATGGGTCATGTTCATGAAATACAATAGATAACCATAATCACCCCCAGACACACCTGGCTACCTTAAAGGGTCATGTAATCATCTGGCGAAGTGGAATCTTTTGTTTAGACATGTAGCTAGTTAGCTAGCTAAACAATGTACCTAATGGTGCTTTCAAGGACAACTGAGGAAACTTGGAAAATACTGAGGTCAAATCATGACGTCAGTGATCTTCAGGTCGGAAAGTTGGGGCTCTAGAAAATAGGCCCGAGTTCCCGAGTTGAAATTACAAGTTGGATGACCGTTCAAATCGATTTTTTCCCGTGTTGGAACTCGTTGTTTTATGAGTTCCCAGTTTTTCTTGAACACACTGAAGTCGGCAATTTCATAGTTCCGAGTTCCCAGTTGTTTTGAATGCGGCAATAATCCCAACCCATACTACTAGCAATACAAACTGATTGTCATAGCTAGCCACCCATGCATGACTCTGCAGGAAGCTAAAGCTAACCAACTAGCAATGCAATTGGCTTTCTGAGATACAAACAATATTACTACACAGATCATACATGTAACGTTAGCTAGTGAGCCAGCCAGCTAACATTAGCTAGCTAGCTAACAGTATGCTTTAACTTGCAATGGAAATGACTTTCTGACAAAATTAGAAAATGTATAATAACTGAAAATGTAACTAGCTAGACTCTCTCTCTTACCCGCATACATGGATGAACCCTTCTCCCTCTCTGTCACGGATGCCATGGTTTGCCCTTAGTTTGAAGATGTAATCCAGAGACAGGTGTTTTATACAACAGCCTTCTGAGTGTTCTCTTTTCGACTCCCTCTGCATTTATGCAATCAAACGCCAGAAATTTTCTCCATCTCCTTAGATATCAAACTCTGCTTCCACCAGGAATTCCACTGATTTCTAAAAACTCGGTCAACTTCTTACTTGACAACAACAATCTTGATCGTTCGTTTCAGAAGACTCTACAATGTCTGGTTCAATGAAAATGTTTTGACCTAAATCAGGGATTTCCTCAACGTCTGATTCATTTTCAGAGTCAGAGAGAGTCAGCATGGCATGATCGTCCTCCAGAAAGTGGAGAGCATTAGCAACACTTTTGCAGTTCTTCATGATATCTGTTTAAAAAGCAGCTGTCGAAAGGATTACCTACTCATACGAGCAGCTCATGTTATAACAGAACAGCTAAGTCAGGACCAATCTCAGCATGCAGCCTCTTACTCTGGTCTGATCGGAGCCGGATCCCTACTTAAAAAGTGTTACAACATGACTTAATTTCGGAAAATCGTTGCTAAAAAA